>APFE031506566.1:2583-71535 GCA_000404065.3 Pinus taeda | reverse complement strand
GAGTCATCTTCTGGGATCTTGATTAGTGTCCTCTCTCTGATAGTTCCTGCTTCCACTTGGAGAATGATGATCTCTTACTCATCCCTAGTCGAAAATGGAGTGGCAAGTGTCAGAGGGGAAGATTCTCGAAAGATTCCATGATCTTCCACCTCGCATTTTTCTCCCTGCCATTTGTCCATTCTCGACCATCGCACCCTACAGAGGAGAAAATTAGTATGCATCGCACCCTCTGCATTGAGCTTTCAGTATGGTCCATTTTTTACCATTTATGAGTAGTTTTCAGTGGAGAACTTTTGGGAGATGATGTAATCAGTTGACCTTGTTCCTTTAGGCAGTGAAGCAACACTTTTAGGGACTTAGGAGCCCTCAGTTTATGGACATTTATGATTGGGGTTGAAATGCCCAAAAATGTCTATAACACTTTGCCAATTTCCGTTAGCCATAATAAACCAAATCAACACCTAGTAGGATGTTTCCCCCACCATTTAGCTTAGAATATGTGTCCCATCATTTGTGGTATTTATATGTTTTTACATGGAATTTTCACTAGGGCTATTACAGAACCCTCCCTCTTGGGGGAACACCATAATCGATGTTCAATGACACATATAACCAACAAGACTGCTAAAAACAAAAAATACTGCCCATGGAGCTTTATAACACAACTCGTTGCAGTGTTTACAATGACCACTGCTGAAACATGACAATCATACCCTTTACTGGAGCTTTATAATATAGCTCATTATAGTATTTACAATAACCACATATATACATATGAATTTGCTTCAACCAACAAATTATTGTCTATGGATATTTATAAATCCAGCTCGCTACAATATTTACAATAATACACAGATATGAATATTTGCTCAACCAATAAATAAAAGGATGTGATGTATGAATCCACAACAAGGGAATCCAGAGGCTCGCACCTCCTCCCTTAAAGTAATACTAGGATTCACCTCCTTCCCAGGAATTCTATAATCCACTACAAAGTCAAATATGCATCCAATGTCTAGTGCTACAATCCAGTGCCACTTTCCCTCTCAATGAACAATTATCAGCTCATTGTTCCAGGGCACACTCCCAATGTGTATCTAATTCCATCTAGTAATGCTAATGACCAAAACAAGTATATCCCCTAACCTTACCTTCTATGCTACGTAGTCCCTCCGAAAATCCGGTCAACCCCTTCCATGCAGTCACTCACTTTCCAAGTTCCACTAGCACCCCTATTTCAGGCAGTCCCTCCCTTTTCAAGGCTTCCTTGCATCGGAAGATACAAAAACCAAGGCATATCCCTACCTTAAAACCATCATACCAGCCATAACATGCTCATGGAAATCAATGGACACTATTGGGTACCAGTGTCCCATAATGGCCTTACTCTTGGAGAGCTCTACCACTATACTGCTACGTGTTCCAATTTCTTTCACTGTTGCTACTAATTATTGCATTCGATTTCGGCCACTAAACTGGGTATGTTCATGCATTCCTATTCCAAGCACATAATTTCCATTAGATCCAAAATAAATTCAAATAAATTCAAATCATACCTCATTGGTGGCTTGTCAATAAGGTACACTTGCAATCCTATTTACTTCCTATCACAATAAATCAAAGTAGCATATTTGATCAAATCACCATGTATAAACATGTCACATCAGGTTAGCTCAAACAAAACCATCATATATCAACATCATAAATCACATGTAACCATCATAAACCAAAATTGTAGATCACATTTAATCATCATAGACCAGAATCATAAATCACATGCATAATAAAACTGAAATAAAATATTGATACTTATCCTTTAATCAATCCTTGGCTTCCACCTTTGTCCTTATTTTGTATGCACTCTGAATTGGTTGCCGCACCCGACAAACACCCAATGTCTTCTCCTCAACCGTGTGCACACACACATAGTTTACATCCCACACTTACAACCACACACGACATACTACACCATGCAATACATGCATCTACACCTGACATACAACACATTCACCTTCACCCAGTGTACAACACAACACAATACATACATCTGCACCCAGTGTACAACACAACACAACATGTATACACACACAATGTACATCACAAGAAATGCATCCACACACAATGTGTGACACCATAAATGAATATACATACACCTGAGATACAACACAACTCATATATCTAAACACGATCTAAAATGCCACATAATACATGTACCTACACTTGGCGTACAACACAACAAAATACATGTATTACACAAAGTACAACACAATGAGTATGCATGTCATGATAACACAACTAAACAATATACATAGATAGTACTGCATGTAGACAACACAACATGTACGACACACACACAATAGCACATGTACACCAGTACCATATGTACAACACATACAAAGTACCACCTGTACAAATCACCACCTGCACAATGTGTGCTCAGCATCACATGTACATGGAACCACCTTCATAACATGTACACTGTTAACACTCCAAGAAACTCTCCTAGGTTGTAGATCGAAGATGCCTGGTAACATGTAATCTTCAATATTGTTCTCTGAACTATTGGAATAAATGATGGTTTGAATCAAGCCAGATAACCATTTCAACTATGTTTTTACTCAAGACATGCATGAACACCCTCAGCTTACAAGGCTTTAGACCACTAATGTTCAATAGTTTGTAGATTCACTGAATGGATGGAGAATACTGACCATACCGGAAGATGCATACATAAACATAAATGAATGGCTAGCTACAGGTGGCAAATGAAGAATACTGACCATACTAGCAGATGCATATATAAAACACATATGAATGGCTAGCTACAGATAGTAAAAGAAACTTGCAAATCTAATTTATCAATGCAGAGATAAGATGACAGTTATCTGGCATTAGATACAGAAGAAACATGAACAACCTGTTCAAATGCAAGCTTAGAACAGAAGAGAAAATGGACATTGAACATATAACAGCAAAAGAAGCTTGTATTACTAATGAATGAAGATGAGAAGCTTGAGTAGCAAAGTCTCACTAGTCTCCAGAAGTTGAACCCCTATTACATTTAGTTTTCTGCCTTTTATAGGTTGTTTACAATGCTCTTGAGCTCTTGAAAAAGCTAAGAGTCTTAATCTATCCCCTCTATCCCTTAACCATTTGATTCCCTGAAGGCAAGCATGGCTTGGAGGTTTTTCCTCCTTTTGACAGAGAAATAACAGCGTTAAGATATTTTAGCTGCGTTGGCAGGGTTGTTGATGCTCCATGATCAGTTGTTGTTGTTGTGGCTGTGTTGCGATGTCTATTCTTGGCCTCTATGTCGATTTCGGGAGTGAGTTGCACTGTGTATTTATGCTTTCTGGCCTCTAAGTCAGTTTGGGGAGTGAGTTGTGCTGTCTATTGATGCTTTCTGACCTCTGTCCCTATCTCTCGGCCCCTGTTAGGTAGTGGAAAGGGTCTGTGTGCCTCTGTGATCTTTTAAATGTTTAATAATGAGCATTTTCTATTCTTATCAGACTTGAAAAGTCCTTAAATGTGGCATATATATCTATCGGGTCCGCCCTTTGGGTTGATGTCTCCT
Source organism: Pinus taeda (assembly GCA_000404065.3). Lineage (NCBI taxonomy): Eukaryota > Viridiplantae > Streptophyta > Pinopsida > Pinales > Pinaceae > Pinus > Pinus taeda. The sequence continues at coordinate 67,961 of APFE031506566.1, read as the reverse complement.
ATCGCAGACGACCTGGTCCCTTTGTATTTTGCAATATGGAAAAAACACTGGAGAATATTTCACCTCCGACAACCATCGGGTCCGGCCTTGTTGCTATGGCAAGTTGCATTTGGCTTATTCCATGGTTCCTTCATATTTTCATTTAAACAATGAAAACACACAAAAATGCATTGAAAACAGCCTACAACAGACTTGAAATGTTATATAATATCATTTCTGAACCCTTTCGGGTCTAAGCGAAATTTCATCGGCGCTTATGAATGTGCAAAGGTCCCACCCTTTGGTTTTTGCCGATAGCGATGTGACGTGGGTCGTCGATCTATGCGTGCAATCGATGGTCCACATTGCATCGCTAATTGCAATCACAATGCCCCTTTGTCCACACTGATACCGCCGATTCGCCTCCACCGATTACAACCCGCAGATCCGATTATTAGCGATCGTTGATCGGTGGTGTCCAACACTGATTGCCACTGCCCACCTGCGCCAATTAGATACGCCGAAGTGATTCACTGATTAGATCTGGGTTGTTGATTGGCCAGATCTAACGGCTATTGTGCCTTCTCAGTTTTAAGCCTGCAATAATGGTTTTTTACTGATTTTGAAGTGTTTTAGCCTCCCGATAGTGCATTTTTTCCCTTCCAAGGGCTCTCCTCCCTCGCTTGTTTCGATCGATGGATGATCTTAAGCACTTTTGAAGACTTTAGGGAGTGCTTTGGAGCATATTTGGATCGAATTTTGGGTCTTTTGTCAGTGAAGCTAATATTGGCTCCTTCTGGGGATGAAATCCTCCCTGTGAGGTTTCAAGGATCTCAAATTAATGCCTTTCCTGTATACAACAAGATCAAATATTCCTCCTAGTGTTGCATTAGGCGTGGAGTCTATTAAGCATGAAAGAAAAACTTTGAAAACAACATATTTACAATACCAAGGCTTGAAAGCCTTAACTGAAATAAAATTCGAAGAACAGCCCATTGAATGGGCCATCAAAAACATTTCCTCCTTCCTTTAATACATCGTTGATGAGAAAACAGTCACCAAATTGAAAATTGACCCTTTTTCCTTTCTATTAAAGGTTTATTTCTCTTGGTCAAGGTGTATATCAGCAAATTCATCAAAGACTTGCAAAATCCTATTGATTTGATCACCTACTTCAAAACTTTATAGAATTTGATATTATCAGGCAGAGATGTTCTATATTTCACCTTATCTCTGTATGCTCTCAGCCTTGGATATTTTTCTTGGAAGATTTTGTATACTTGCTGAATAATAAGGTCTGCTTTGTACTCTGCTATGTCATTTGTGACCTAAAAAGTTAGTAAAAAAGGTGAACCAATGCATTCTTGTGTGGGGGACACAAGGACTTCACCTGCTCCTACAGCTTCCTTAGAGTAAGCCCCTTCAAAGAATATGTCCCAAATCTGTGGACCTTCTTCTTTTGTGATCTGGCACACTGGTTTTTTAAGCTACATAGAGGCCAACTAATAAGGCTTGGTAATGTCAAGACCAAGCTTATCCATGACAACCTTGTGCATTGGATTATGGCTGGCTCCAGTGTCCAAAAGGCAATTATGAAGGATTTCATCATGAATAGACAGAGAAACATAGAATGATGGGGAGTTGTCTTCATAATTTTCAATCATTGCACTGAGAATAATAGCTGGTTGGTCTTTTTGCAGATTTCCATAGTCAGTGGAAACTTGGATGGTTTCAGGCTCACGAGCCTCAAGGATAGATTTCTTGAAGGACTCATTCTTCACTGGGTCAATCAGGGGCATAGGTATTCTTGGCTTCTGGATTTCTGATTGAAAACTGAAAGAAGAAGGGGACTTGTCAAGGCCTCTTACCTCTATGGCTGGAACTTTGAGGATGATAGGATCAACTGTTGGTTGCTTCTGCTTATTAGCTTGTTTTTCTGCAGGGACAACAGCTTTATGAATAGGAGTTTCTTTTACATTATTCATCATAGACCTTAGATTATATTGGTGTTGATCTACAGTTTGTAAAATAGCTTCACCATCCCATTCTTAGCTGATCTGGCCATTGAATAATGACTTCTCATAGGAAGCTTTGGTTAAAAAGTGGCATTTCCTTCGTCTTCCATACAGTGGATCTCATCATCCTCTTCAAACTGCTCTTCTTCCATGACTGCATTCTGAAAAAGGACCTTCACCCTTTGGTCTTCATTGGCCTCTTTGCTTCTTTGCAAAATCTGCAACTGCTCATTAGGTCTTCTATATGGGTTTGGATTTGGAGGAGAAAAGGTATTAGGAACCCTTCTTGTCCCAGAGTGTTGCTCAACCTTTAATTTTGAAATATCAAAGGCTAATGACTCTATCATCTTGGCCATTTTATTGATCTTAGGATCTGAAGATGATGAAGGCTCACCCCTCTATCTCCTTCTATCAGTGTTACCTTTGAGCTTTTATGCAACCATGATGTTTGATTCTACTTCCAGGGCTGCATCTTACATATCAGCCAAAGAAGCACATCGCCTCTCCCTCAACAGTAGACAGAAGTCAGAATCAAAGGCATTGGCATAGATGAGTCTAGCAGAGGTAGTGGTGGGTTTCACTTCCGCTGGTATCTTGTTGTACATGCATTAAATCTCTTATTAAAATCAGGCAGAAGCTCACCATTTTCCCTCTGTAAGTTCCCAAACTCAGTGTGGTAGTAAAGGAGATCCTTCGTATCCCCCCAATGCTTTAGGAATGCATCATCTAAGGCCTCAATATTTGCTATAGATGTTGGGGTCAGTTCCCTTAACCATTTTCTAGCCTTTCCATCTAGGCTTTGAACAAAAACTCTCATCCAGACGTCATCTTCACTAATGTCCAAGTTATCAGCATAGCTATAGAATGAATAAAGATGTTCTTCAGCTAAAACACCTTCATTCCCAGCAAACTTAGCCATATACTTCTGATATTCTCTACTAGGCATGGCATTCAAAGGAGTGGGAAGTATTAGAGGTCCATACCTAGCAACTATGATTCTTTCGATTTTGGTAGGTGCATGTGGACCTGCCATAGCTGTGGTGGCTAAAAGAGTGTTGGCAGTCTGAATGATAGAGGATTGAGGAGTAACTGACAAGACTAAAGGAGTGTGATGGATAGGAGGTGAGGTTTCCTTTAGGCTTAAAGCAAAAGTAGAACCTAAAGAATAAGGAGCTTTATGAATCTCTGATAGTTTTTCTTCACTGCTAGTATTAGATGATATACTATCAACATGTATTTGTTCTATTACAAGCCTTTCTTGAAGAGATATGGGAGATTGTTTAGATTTACCTAAACCTGATGCTCCTTTCTACAATTCCTTTCTCTCTTTGATGATTTTTTCAGGGTCAGGTACTGGATCAGCTTGTAGCTTCTAAGGATGTCTCTGAGTATTCCTCACAAACTGACCCAGAACTATGATGTGGAGTCACCAAGAGGTTCGACCTCCAGTAGAGTCGCTAGATAGATGATTACAACCAAAAAAGTGCCCAGAATTTGTATATCATCAAAGCTAGATCTATGTCATTTCCCAAGGAAGCCAAGCTTTAGTTTCCTCTCCTCGGCAATGGTGCCAATTATGTTAGCACTCTAGGAAACTCTCCTAGGTTGTAGATCGGAGATGCCTAGTAACATGTAATCTTCAATATTGTTCTTTGAACTATTGGAATAAACGATGGTTTGGATCAAGCCAGATAACCATTTCAACTATGTTTTTACTCAAGACATGCATGAACACCCTCAGCTTACAAGTCTTTAGACCACTAATGTTCAATAGTTTGTAGATTCAATGAATGGATGGAGAATACTAACCATACCGGCAGAGGCATACAAAAACATAAATGAATGGCTAGCAACAAGCATCAAATGAAGAATACTGACCATACCGGTAGATGCATATATAAAACACATATGAATGGCTAGCTATAGGCAGTAAAAGAAACTTACAAATCTAATTTATCAACGTAGAGATAAGATGGCAGTTATCTGGCATTGGATACAAAAGAAACATGAACAACCTGTTCAAGTGCAAGCTTAGAAAAAAAGAGAAAATGGACATTGAACATATAACAACAAAAGAAGCTTGTATTACTAATGAATGAAGATGAGAAGCTTGCGTAGCAAAGTCTCATTAGTCTCCAAAAGTTGAACCCCTATTACATTTAGTTTTCTACCTTTTATAGGTTGTTTACAATGCTCCTAAGCTCTCTGGAAGGCTCGGAGTCTTAATCTATTCCCTCTGTCCCTTAACCATTTGATTCCGTGAAGGCAAGCATGGCTTGGAGGTTTTTCCTTCTTCTGACATAGGAATAACAACTTTCAGATATTTTAGCTATGCTAGCAGGACTATTGATGCTCCATGGTCAGTTGTTGTTGTGGTTGTGTTGCGTTGTCTATTCTCAGCCTCTATCTTGGTTTAGGGAGTGAGTTGCATTGTCTATTGATGCTTTTTGGCCTCTGTCGCTATCTCTCGGCCCCTGTTAGGTAGTGGAAAGGGTCTGTGTGCCTCTTTGATCTTTTAAATGTTTAATAATGAGTGCTTTTTGTTATTATTAGACTTGGAAAGTCCTTAAACCTGACATATATATCTATCGGGTCCACCCTTTGGGTCGTTATCACCTATTGCAGACGGCCTAGTCCCTTTGTATCCTTTGTATTTTGCAATATGGAAAAAACACTAGAAAACAAGTGAAATCATCCTTTGCGGACCTAAATATGTATATATATTTCACCTCCGACACCCATCAGGTCCGGCCTTGTTGCTATGGAAAGTCGCATTCGGCTTATTCCATGGTTCCTTTGTATTTTCGTTTAAACAATGAAAACACACAAAATGCATTGAAAACAGCCTACAGTGGACCTGAAATGTTATATAATATCATTTCTGAACCCTTTTAGGTCCAGGAGAAATCGCATCGGCACTTATGAATGTGCAAAGATCCCGCCCTTTGGTTTTTGCCGATAGCGATATAGTGATGCGATGTGGACCATTGATCGACGTGCACAATCGACGGTCCACATTGCATCGCTGATCGCAATCGCAATGCCCCTTCTGTCCGCACCGATATAGCCAATTCGCCTCCACCAATTGCGACCCGCCGATCCGATTATCGGCAATCGCTAATCGACGATGTCCAACACCGATTGCCACTGCCTGCCTGCACTGATTAGATCCACTGAAGTGATCCACTGATTAGATCTAGGCCGTTGATCATCCAGATCTAACGGCTGTTGTGCCTTCTCAGTTTTAAGCTTGCGATAATGGTTTTTATTGATTTTGAAGTGTTTTAGCCTCCCGATAGTGTAGTTTTTCCCTTCCAATGTCTCTCCTCCCTCACTTGTTTCGATCAATGGATGATCTTAAGTGCTTTTGAAGACTTTAGGGAGTGCTTTGGAGCATATTTGGATCGAATTTTGGGCCTTTTGTCACCGAAACTAACATACACAACGCCACATGTACATCTTACCACCTGTACAACATGTACACAATACCACATACACGACATGTACATGACACTGCATGTATATATCGCCACATGAATGACAGGTACACAACACCACCTACACAGAACGTCACTTGTACCACATGTACACGGCACCACAAACTCACAGTGACTACTTGTACAATCGTGCACACAACACCATATGTACATAGCACCATATGTACAACATGCACACAATGTCATATGTAGATATCACTACATATATAACATGTACATAACACCATACACATCACTGCATATCCAAAATGCGCATGACACCGTATATCCATCATGTACATAGAACCAACTATACCCAACACTACATATACAACATTCACACAACATTATTTGTACACACACCATGTATACACAACACCACATGTGCACAACATCACAGATGCAACATGTACAACATATACGACATATGCACAACAATAGTTCCACACATCCAAACCACATTGTCTCTACTAGGTAACCTTGCTTCTAGTGTCTCTCCACCATCCATGCTTATCCTAGAATGCCACGAACCACATGACTTTCATTCTACTAATGCATCCCTTGGTATAACTTGTCCATAAAATAGACATAAGATAATCACATAATATAAACTGAAAATCACAACCTCGTAGATGTGTTAGATTACTATTCCCACTTGATTCCTCATGAACCAGGAATATTTCATGCCATTCACCTGCACAAGAAATCATTCATCCACACGAACGATCACTGACAACCCTACCAATCATTGACATAGATACATAAATACATACATATATAATCATTAGCATAAAACAATCATCATCCTATCAGACAATGACATATATATATACATGTATACATATATAAACATCAACATAAACATGATCATAACATAATTACCAGATAAGATAAGGTCTAGTTTAAGACAACTTCCTTATTTATGCACAACATTGAACCACCATTCCCAACTTGGTCAAACCATATGACACCTCAAGTCCATTTACATTACCTTTTCCGGTTACCCTTCTCATGTCTATACTACCACCATCCATCTACCGCAATGAACCCAACCAGTACTACTGACTATCATAGTCTTACCTTTCGTTGCATTTACTCATGCAACGAGCTTCATATGAATCTTAAATTACCTTTCAGGTACCACATATCTCTCCCTAAGCTCTATTAACACTCATCTATCTCAACCAATTCCCAAGACTCAAAACAAAAAAGAAAGCCAAGAAACAAACAAGAAGAAAACCATGGAAAACCACAACAATATGACACCATAACAAAGTGGCATGGCCATGCACTAGACATCAACAAAGATGCCAATCAAGCGCAACTGAATCACAAAATACCAAAAGAACAAGACTCACAACAGACACCATGACTCAATCCCCATGGTTCCCATTGATTCCAAAGGAAATCTCAACCTGAGCCTTCTTTAATATTTCATGGTAGTCTCTTTGCCATGCAATCCCCTGTATCATACTACCATAAACACATAATTGTTAATGCATAAATAAATATAATAATATACCATTTATCTTACCTTATTGTGCCAAGCACGTTGCCTTGTAATCAAACACATCCACGTCATCTCTCAAGGGACTCCAATTCCTTTAACAAATCCACCTGTATCTAGAGACTAGCTAATATACATATCAAGTACATGTTGATGAGTCTAGCACATATTCACATAATTTCAAACAAAATTAAGGTTAATAAGACTTCTTGCATGCAAAGCACTCATTCGTTCAAAATTAGGGTTTCCCAAACATAGCCAAGGAATTCTTGCCCAATTCATTTATTTTACCTTTTTACCTTGCTACAATTGAGTCTTATTATGCGCTATCACATCACCCAACTATCAGTTATATAAACACATCAACTATTACCTTTTCATGCTAATATTGCACATGTTTCCTGCACTTTCTCGCTCATGTCAACCACATGTTCCAATTATCAAGATAATCATACCTATCAATTTGAAATCAACCCTTACGAAAACCAAGAGTCATGGAATAATCCATAGTCAGCTCATTGTCATTAGACATAATGCTACAATTGTCGCGTACTTACACTCAAGTACATATCAACTGTCTCAATACATATGTGTTAGTACAATCATCTTGAAACAAGATAATTTGAACACATACTCATATGATGAAATGCATCAAACATTCAAAAAACTTGCAAACATACCATGTTATCTAGACGATGCAATAGACACCAAACACTCGAAAACCAAATAAATGACATAATCAAACAATCAAGCTCCAAATATATGACATAAGCAAACTCATACCTTAATGTCTCTCAGGGGAGGCTATCTTGTTTACGCGATCAATCTAGTTAGCATGATATAACTTCACAACATATCAACTCAGACATAAATAAGATTATGATATCCATAATAGTCACTATCTAACATGTTCACATCATAAGCTCATAAACTTTTGTCGTTCATGCATAAAAATTACATATGTACGATCAATCTATATTAGTACAACACAATGTCACAATAAGTTTACTCATACATGAATGTTGTAACCCTAACCATATGCATAGGCCAATCCAATTTAGGATGATACATATAACATTAAGATCTTAATGTAATAACCCTAATCATCAAGTTACTGGCATATAACAACTACAAGCTATATATCATACTCATCAACAACATATAACCTAATCATCAAGTTATCTAACATAAAAAAATAACAGAAATGCATACAACCACAGGTTACAATCATTCTTGACTATCCGACACATGTGCTTATGACTATACTAATCAATTATCATCAATCATGTATGTAACTGTAACATTAAAAGACATGTACATAAAACTAATGTATATAACCCTAATGCATATAAAAATCCTTAACTTACATACCTGAATGCCCAACATACACACATGTATGATGATCTTCTCTTACCCCAAAGTCTAATATTGCAACCTCACTATCATGATCTTCATCTTCTACTCTATCTTAGCCAACAAATTAGCATCATAACAACCAATAGAATCATGATAACCTAAATTGCATACCATGACTTCACAAGGCATGTTTGACCTACATTTCATGCATAACTATAACCAAGACTATGCATGCATAACAACTGAATATAGACATTTAACACATAAGTACGAAACCATATATGCATCATTCTGGCTAGAGTCCAGTCATCAATGCACGACCATACCAACTACACAAACCATGACCTCATGCATGACAACAACAACCACATCACGTGCACTTAATAACATGTGAACACTAACATGCATAACAAATGCATATACAACCATAAACTCATGATGACGTGTCGTAACAAAAACATCATCAACCTTCACATGACAACATCACTACAACCATGATCAACACCATGCAACTGCAACAAGAACATGCACTACAAACATAAGAAACACACATGCAATCAAAATGAATGCATGACCAACACACAACCCATCTAGTCCAAGGGGTGAAACTTGCTCTAATACTAATCTGTAACACCCTCCTCCCTTATCTACCCAAGTGACCAACTAGTGAGGGAAAACATGCGATGAGAGGCCACTATGATATGATTCAATCTCCTAAGTCATGTTAAGGAAGTGGAACTAATGAAAACACACCATATAGACTTTCAACATCAGGTGCGGGACCCTAAGGAACCAATCCAATACTTTAGACAACTTTCCCTTGGGTCCCACTAAGCCTTTGGACAGCTTAAGCCTCAGTCGCTCTCATGCTATAAGCATGACAACGTCCAGAAACCTAGATTATCTCTCATAGGGTTGCATGCTAGCGTCCATAGACACTTAATCAGTGTTATGCCATCGTCCCTGATGTTTGAGCCACTTTTTCAGGCCCAAATCCGAGCTCACTATCCAAAATTGAACCATCTCTTTAGAATAGTAAAATAACATGGAAATGACAGTACTAAAGAAAATACTTGTTTAAGACCTTCACTGGACCCCTACTAGCCATGATAGGCATTTCGTTAAGCATATCACAAATATAAAATCTACAGGTGTAAATAACATGTCTGAGCATAGGTTTTGGCTTAGGATGGGCTGACCCAAGTTCGATTCTTTACTCCGCACCAACAAAACCCTCAATCGCTGGCCCTTTTGGAAACTACCTGCAAGCAAGTGACAGTCTCACCTGAATTGACTACGGGAGGTTGTAGAAACAAGTTTCTACAGCCTTCATGGATACTACAATGTGGTAAATTTGTATTTTCTTATGCTTTAACATTTATAAACTACTTCTTATTCATGAACTACTTCACACTTATATATTACTTCACAAGCTTACATTCATCCCTTAAACATATCATAAACACCCATAAACTTCTTAGTACTGAAATAATGTGCAGATAATAAGAAAATCAACACATGAAGACACATATTTTATTGTGGTTCATCCCAATGTTAGACTACGTCCAAAATAATTGTTGCTTATAAAAGAGAATTTGGCAAAACAAACAATTCTTCACCTACACACACAACTACATGTTATCTGCGCACTAAGCTGCAAACCCAGGCATCTGCGCTCTCAGCTGTGAAGCCTTTCCCCTTTCTCTGAAGTACATATCACAAAAATGCAACCATAAACATAGCTTTTGATCCAATTCATGCCTTCCTTCTTTATTATTAATCCCTATATATACTATTACATTGAGGGATTACATCGCTACATTACCATGGACCCAATACCATGGTTTCCAAAATACAAGGGACTATGGTCCAAAACCTTACAATATTATATGCTTTTACAAAAGGGGAGGGGCTTCATTGTGAAGCCCTTATACTGCGCGATGAGGTTTTTGTGTGGTCCTTGTTGTGCTCTGCTGCTCTACAACGCGATCGACTTTGCATTCCGCATCATCCTTTCTACTCCGCGCTCTATCGACAAAATTCAGATTTCTTGCCAAAAACATGGCCATGTTGGGCTACGCCCAATAGGTCCCCAACACTCACATGTGACTCATCCTGTGTCACTCAGCTCCTTTGCCTCTGATCTTGTCTACAATGTTGTTGCGTGTCTTGTTGAATTGTTGCAGAATCTCTACTAGTTTCTTTTCCTCGTTGCACACTTCTTCTAATAATGCTTCTGTGACTTGTTCTACAACCTTCTTTGACAATTCTATCTCCTTTTGTCGAAGCTTCTAAAGGTTCTCATCCATTTCCTGTGATAGTTGGAGGGCCTCATCCTGCCAAGGCCAAGTCCTTTCTATCAAACTTTTCTCCTCCTTCTTCAACTCTTTGATTTTCTTTTGTAGCTCCTTTGACTCATTAATTTTTGCGAGCCTCTCCGAGATTCGAAAAGTCTTCGTAGTTGCCTGAATCTCCTCCAATTGATGTGGCCTTTTCTTCATTTCCTCTTGCAATTTCTGAACATTTGGATCTTCCTAAAGTGAAATCTAAATTTGCATGCTCTCATCCAACAATTTTCCATTGTATGCCAATATTGTGGAGATGTTGGCCATCCCTGTCTTTAAGTCAATCTCCCTCTAGTCTTTTACCTCATGTGGTGTAGTTGACTACAACTTCTTTTGCAACTCACTGATCTGCATCTCATACTTGAATTGCAACGTGACAATTTTATCCTTCTGCTCCTCGACTACAAGGTCAAGTTTCATGACCTTGTCTCCTGTTGGCTCTTCTTCGCAGACATCAAGGTCTAGAATTCCCTTACATGTTGTTTGCACCGTATCCTTGAGCTTATGATACTATTTTTCTATCTACTCTTTTTCTTATATTGCCTGCTCAAGCTTCTACCACAACATAGCCTGCTCCTTTTCCACCTATATATTAAGTTGTGATGTATGTTGTTCCCTTAGCTTTATTTCTTCTATAATTTCCGCGTGCAACTTGCGTAGTCTTGGTAGTGGCATTACTGTGATGTTCGTGTTGATATGTATCCACTCCTTAGCCTACTGTTGGATTTTTGCTGATTCAAATTATAGAGCCCTTGTAGGTATCAGTGTCAACCTCACTGCAAGGGTAGGTTCTATCGACCTTCCTTCTGTAACCCTTTCCTCTATTTGTGTAGGTTGTCTAACTGATAATGCCAAAAATTTTAACTCCACAATCCTCTCCTACACACTTGTGATAAGCTCACCATAGCAATATTCCACCCTATTCTAGGATTCCATTGTTATCTCCTAAGGTCACCCTCAATGAGAACCATTGGTGTGATTTCTTTTGTTTTATCCACCTTATGCTTCTTTCTGCTCTTAATGGTAGCTTCGCCTTAGATCTTTATTTTCTTCGTGGTAGTTTTCTTTGTTTCTGCCTTTTCTGTCTCCTTAGTCACATCCTCGCCTCCTTGAGGGTCCTCATCATGGTGTTCTTCATCATGGTGTTCTTCTTCCTCTTCTTCCTACTCCTTGTCTTTTCAACTGGCTTCGCCATGTTGCGAAGTGTCCAACTCTTCTTCTTTTGTCGTGTTGTCTCCTACTTCCTCCAAAGGAGTATCAATTATGTGGCCCATTTTTGTACTAATTGTACAAGATCATCCTCTCTGACCATATATGGCAATGCATGCTATTTCTTCTTCATGTCTTTGCACGCTTGTATGTACAATTTATGAAAATCTTCCCTGAACCTCACCGTAGAGCTATATTGTTTGAGCAAACTCGGCGAAATGCGTGGATGTTGGTTTAATAACATGTGTAGATCCATATGATATAATATGAAAAATATTTTATTCTCCTGTGCTCACAATGCTTGAGTGGTATGCCACAGCGAAGCATACCTCGTGGCCTCACATACATCTGAAGGCATCAAAGGGAATTGTGTGTCCTTCAGCTCTTTCCACGTTAATATAACAATGATCAAGATTTACCAGGTGTAGTGGAAAGATGTATCCTTCTCCTAGACCTCACGGTAGTTGTCTAGGAATTCTTTGCATAAGTATCCAACCTACTTATACTGGGCTCCATTTGCACATTGTATAACTAAAGACACCAGCAACGCAGGAACTTCATTTGCGCGACACTTCTTCATAATCTTTCCAGCCACAATGTGTGTCACAAAGTGGACTGCTTGGTCATCGATCGAGTTTGTGTCATATCCCCTTTTTCCTTTTATCAACTTGTACTTCTTATTCATATTGTCCGCCAAAGTGTGATCTTGATCCTTTCCCACGAACTCCTCAACAGGGTTCCACCCTTGGTATAGTAATCTTGTGATCCTCCACATCAACATTTTGTCTATGGGGATCTTATTCCCCATCCATAGGTGTCCATCATGTATTAGTACCAATAATTTTTGCACACATGTTGTGTTTGTTAAACTTCTGCCGAAGTGCGGCACATTCAGCATATTGAGTAATCCTAGTTGTGCCAACCCATTCACCGACTGTTGTGGCTCCAATCTCGTCACTTTGCTTTCTGGGTAATGAACCTTCTTCAAGTACTGGTCCAGTGCGAACACGGTACTTCTTCCAGTCAATAAAATCATAATTTGTAAATTTGAGCTGTGGAATTTTCCCTAAAATCTCTCCTGAAAACGACACAACTTCTGGAAATAGTGGTGTAAATGTCCCATACTTCGCATCTTCAGAATCCTTTGCTAGTTTGGAACTTGGCTTCCTTAGCGAGATGTATGAGGGAAAAGATGAGATGAACACTATTCCACCTTCCTCCGCCTATATTTCCTCCACTTATTCTTCACCAATATTGATCTGCTCAGGTTGCTTCTGAGGTTTCACAGGTTTGGCAGGCTTCTTGTCTTGATTTTTCTTGGTTCTTTCTTCCTTGGTTTGCTTCTTCCGTGGTGATTTCTATTGTTTCTATGGTGATGGTGTTTCTACTGTGTGTGATACTACTGCGAGTGTTTCAACTACTGGCACAAACATATTAGAAGTTTCCATGACTCCAAACAATCCCTTCTTATGAAAATTCCGCACAATCGCCTCCCAAGATCACTCAGATGACATACACAACAAATTCTCCTGCAACGTCTTTGCACTATTAATAAGTCAAGCTCTTGATTTAGCAAAGTTCTTAATCTGAGTGGGAGTTGGCTATTTATAACAATTCCGACCTTCGAACCTCCTCATTAGATTTTATTTTGTCACAATTTATTTTAGATTTCATCATTAAATGCATATATATCCTTATATTCTTCCAATCTATCATCTTAAATGTAACTTTACGTGTGTATTTTCCCTTTTAACGATCATATTTCTACTTTTTGGTGAACTTTGACACGTTCCCTATTGTAGCGCACCTCTGAAACTCAACATATTCCCAACTGTAGCAAAGTACTTTTTTCATCGAAGCTCTCTCTACAGCGTAGTCTATAGTCCAATGCCCACTTTCAACTGCGTGTGACACTACAACTTTCCTTCTTTCTTCTTTAGGGTGAAGTTGTAAGGGCAGGGTTGTCCCTGTACAACTTCAACCTACTTCCATTTAATTTTCCCTGGATTAATTCTCCATTTAACTTCGCTAATTGCACTACGCCTCCATCAATAATATATGTAATAACATATGGGCCTAACCAATGTGTTTTGAATTTCCCTGGAAATTTCACAAACTTACTGCCATAGAGGAGAATAGGATCTCCTACCTGAAACTTATTTTTCTTAATGTGCCTGTCATACCAAGCATGTTCTCTTGCTTTTTGTACTTGTTGATGAAATCCTGCTATAAACATGTCTTCTTCCAGAGAAAGTAATTGCGACATCCTTTCTTCCATTATGTTAGGGTCTACCATATTTTTAAAAGTTGCAATTCTCAGGCTAGGTACAATGTATTCCATGGGCATCATAACTTCTTGCCCATAAACCAACCTAAACAGTGTCTGACCTGTCAACTTTTTGTATGTAATCCTATAAGCCCATAAGACTGTTGGAATCCTAAGATCACATTCATCCATGGTTACATTACATACCTTGGTCAATGCATTCTCCAAAATTCTATTGAATGCTTCCACATTTCCATTCACCTGAGGATGATAAGGATTGCTCTTTTAGTGGTTAACTCGAAATTGCTCAGCAAATGCTTCAATGGTCTTATTCAAGAAATGTGACCCTTGGTCACTTATGAATATCTTTGGAAACCCAATTCTGGACAGTATGTAAAAGATGAATTTCGCAGCAATTTCTACATTGCAATACTTCACTGGTTGTGCTTCATCCCACCTTGTCAAATAATCAGTCACAGTGATTATATACCTTGCACCAGTCCTTTTTCCTGGTGGATTGATAGGTTCAACAAAATCAATAGCCCATTTATCAAAATCCTACAATGTTACTTGTGACACTAGTGACATTTCATCTCTTCTTAAAGGTTTCTTGTTTTTTGGCAGACATCACAAGCTCGAAAGTACTCCTTTGTATCTTTGTATAGTTTAGGCCACCATAATCCTGCTCTTAAAATTTTTTGCGTGGTAGTTTTCCTTGCATAATGTCCACCAACTATTCCATTATAAGCTTCTGTTAAAATTATATGTCTTTCGTGCTCAAGAACATACCTGCATAGTATTTCATCTGGTCCCATCTTATACAAATGTCTTGCTATTAGTCTAAAAATATGTTGCCTTAACCACCAATTCTTTCTTCTGCTCCATAGTGTATTCTGAAGGGGCCATCCTTGTGGTTAAGAATTGAATAATATCAGTGAAGTGATCATCTGCTACTCTGATCACAAACAGCTACACATCAGGAATATTACCCTCTACATTTGTTGGTTCTTCTCCTGTTTCCAACCTTGACAATTGGTCAGGTCCAACATTTAGTCTTCCTAACTTAACAACAAATTCAGAGTCATACTCCTGAAATAATAATAGCCATCGACATTTTTTTCCTCCTAAAACAAGCTTATTGACCAAATACTTTAGTGCAAAGTGATCTCTGAACATCTTGAACTGTGATCCCAACAAATAATGTCTAAATTTTTGTAAAGGATATACCATAGCTAGTCCTTCCCTTTCTATAGTTGTATAGTTCTTCTCTACTTTAGACATTTTCCTTCTTGCAAAAGTTATAGGGTGATCGATTTCTCATGCACCAAGTTGTGCCAATACCACTCCTAAAGATATGCATGAAGCATCCACATGAACTTGAAATTCCTTATTCCAATTTGGGAATACCAGTATAAGAGAAGTTACCATATTTTCTTTTAGTGTGTCGAGGCTCTTTTGAAATTCTTCATTCCATAGGAATGTTACATCTTTCTTCAGTAGTTTTTCCATAAGCGCAATGATCTGTGCATATCCTTTGATAAATTTTCTATAATATCTTGTATGTCCCAATGTGGTGCGAAGCTATCTCACTATCTTTGGTGGAGGTAAATTCATAATAATAGAAATCTTCATAGGATCCACCATCAATCCTTGCTTGCAAACAATATTTTTCAGCAATATACCAAAAGGTACACATAATATGCACTTTTTGATATTCAGATAAATTTGATACTACCTGCATGTGTCGGGCATCAGCCTTAAGATCGCAACATGTTTCTTCAATAACCCAAATATTTTCCAATCATCGAAGTATATTTCTAAGAACTTGTGAATATATTCCTTGAAAGCTGCAACCACCACTCTTGAAAATATGAAAGGGGCATTCTTCAGTCCAAAAGGCATCATTGTATACTGATATGAACCCCATTCTTTAGCGAAGGTGGTATTGTGTTGATCCTCTAGTGCAATTCCAATATGATGGTATCTTGAAAATCCATCTGCAAATGAATAGGCTTCTTGACCTCCTACACTATTCAATACTTCATCAGTGAAAGGAGTAGGGAATGGGTCATGTAGACATGCATCGTTTAACTTCCTTAAGTCAACACAAATCCTAATTTCTCCTTGTGTTTTATTTTCTTGTACCACCATAGGGCTTACCCACTTTGATTCTTCGACAGGTTCAATGATTCCAGTTGCTATCATTTTGTCAAGTTATCTCTTCACTTTTTCTTTGTACTTTGGATTCAGTTTATAAGGCCTTTGCTTAATTGGCTTCACATCAAGCTTTAAAGGAATCTTCATAACTCCTAAATATTCTACTATGCCCTTCATATCTGAAAACTTAGAGGGAAAAAACTCTTGGTATTCATGTAGAAGATTTGTCACTTTGTTGATTGTTTCTTCATCCCAATAATCTCCTATCGTTGCAAACTGTGACTTCTCTTTTGATCCTATATTCACCTTCTCTGTCTTCAATGGCTTTGTTATATCAAGCATTTCTAACTTAGATCCATTCACTTCACGAAAGCCTTGAGATACTTCTATGTCAATATTGCGAGGGTATTTATCTTATCCTGCAGTGATGTTGTAGCATTCCAGTATGTTTTATAGATGCACAACCCAATTAGGCGACCAAGTGAGTGGAATTTCATTCTCAAAAATCTTCTTTTTAACTATCTGAAGGGCTGAATCTATATATGGACAATCATCTTCAAAGCTAAATGTCAATATAAACCCATTAACCATCTCTGCCTAGTTCTCAGTACCATGTCGAAGTTCGGTTTCCAAGTTCCAGTTTTGAGGAATTGTCTCCAATGTATGGATGAACCCATGCACACATTCTTCTTGTGGAATCTCCTTCCATGTTGTCATGCAAAGCTAGGTGTTCTCTCTAGGATCATCTTGACCATCATATTTATCTTCCAACTCTGTTTCTACTTGACCAAACCTTATCCATGTCAACCTTTGACATTCTTGCCAAATTCCTATATTCCTCTTATGTGTACCCCACCATCTAGCAGGAGTAGCTCTTAAGGCTATATCCAGAGCTAACAATCTTTGACACTCTGGTACCTATTATTCATGTTCTTCAATAAAAGTATTTATATCACCCAAACCATCATAAAAAGGTAAGCCACATACCTCAGTTGTCATACAACAAACTGGTTTAGTGACTCTTGCACATCGCCTTGTAGACGCTTCATGTAACCCGTTTTGCCAATTTTCCAATTCTTTTCTGAATCTGAAGTACACGAACTGTCATGCTCCCAACTAAACTTGCCTTCAGTAGGGTTAACACAGTCTTGTGATAGATATTATCTATATTAGTTGTGTTGTACTCATATTTAACTAGTTCAGTATACCTTGCTCCTTTTGATGGATCCAAGGGAACATTCACTCTCATATTATTTCTTTCAAATATCATTTTCTTCTTATTTAAGTTGATTATAGCCATGTTGGAAAATTCCCAATCCAGTCCAAGTATTGCAGGATAAGGGTTACTCTTATCCATAATTTCTATTACTTCAAAATCAGTAGTAGTGCGCACCCCTTCAATGTCCACTATAATGCCTGATAATCTTCCTAGAGGAACAATCTTTTATTGATTTTCCATTCTTAGTTGAATAGGTGACCATTGCAACTTTGGTTTACCCATTAACTCCCATTTTTTATTTGTGAGGACATCAACTTCAGATCCCAGATCTAAAATAACTTGGTCCATGTCATATTATCCTATTTATGCACTAAGCCTCATTTCCTTTCTAGTTCTCTTATGTCTATGTAAATTGTTAACTTTGTGCATCTCACTCCATGGTACTTCTTTAGATGCGCAAGAATTTATCAATTATTGAAGTCTTTTTACAGTTCTTTAATCTCGCAGCAATTTCATACAAGTTTGAAGAAAAGATTTTAAATTATATACCTTATATGATGCATCATGTTCTTGTATTTTCAGAGTTTGGCCTTGTGTCAAAGATGATACACCACAAATATTCTTCTCATTTTGTTGCGTGTTAGATGTCAAAGCTCCTACATCCATAAAGATTCCCTTCACTTCCATAAAGACTTCTTTTTCGTTTTGAATATCAAACACGAGGTATTTTTCAATAGTCTTTTTAACCCATGCATGCTCAATTTATTTCTTTCCATCTTATTTATTATTTCCAGTCATTGCTCCACTTCTCGTAACAATACTTATGCGAGGTTCATCAATTCTTCTTTCAAAAATCATCATCTAAATGTTTTTTTCAATTGTTGGTTCCTCTTTTCGTGCATCTTTGCTATAAGTATACGACAATATTCAATTACATTATCAAAATCTTTGCAATACTTACATGTCATGGTAGGATTCTAACAATCTCTTGCAAAATGACCTGCCTGGCTACAGTTATAGCAGGCAATCTGTCCTCATCCTCGACCAGCTCAACCACTTTGACCAGCACCTCAGCCTCAAACTTGATAACCACCTTGATCATTGTATTGTCCATGTTCTTCATGTCCATTTTATTCATCTTCCATTCTATAGGCAATGGTACTATGCTCCATCATGAATTCATAAGCTCGACAATTGTTCTCATCATATCCTACTGATTTGCATAATTTGCAATATATGTTTCTTGGAGTCTAGACATACTTCTATAGTAGGTAGCAAAATTCTGAGCTATGTTCACCTTTAGTTTACATATCTCACACCATGGGCTAGATCCGACGTTCAAAAGGTTTGGTGCTTCAGTAACCATGTAGTTTCTAAAGAGAGGGCATTGTTCTTTAGAATGGCCTCATGCTTTACACTTTGTACAGCACACTTCCTCTCTTACTTCCTTACTTTTCTTCATATCTTGTATCTGCAAAGTCAAATTTGTCAGCTAATTATGGATTTTCTGCTACCCGCATTGGTATACCCTATATGCAAAGCTTCTAATTTCATCGCAAGTTCTAAATCTTGAGCTTGAGTTTCTATCTTTTGTTGCGACAAAGGAAATCTTATATGTGGAAGTAGTGCAGCTATAAACCTTTCTTTATGTTGTTGCGAAGCTATTTCAAAGCTCACCTAATCCAATAATATCTTAAATCTTTAATCAAATTCCTAAACAGACTCAGTATGTTTTTGTTTGATTTATTTTAATTCTATGATACACTGGGGCTCAAACTTCGACTTCTTAAATTCTTTTACCATTGATGTTTTAATGTCTGCAAATAATCTGATCCGATTGCTTGAGTACTTCATGTACCACGTCAACGTTCTATCTCGAAATATCATGACAAGTTGCGCTTTCTTTACATTTTCGTCATAGACCTGCTTCATTATCCATACTACATCACCTAAGAACCAGAACTGCTTTGGATCCTCTGATCGAGTCCCTTTAAATATAGGTAGCTTAATACCATCGACCATAGTTCTTCTCAAGGGTAGGGGGGGGGTGGGGAAAGGAATTCATAGGGGAGAGGGATGAGGGTTAGGGGGCTGGGGAAACCCAATGCACCCTGATTACTACTTGATTCTAGATTCGGCAAAATTTCAAGCTGGAAGGGTGAATACTGTGGAGTTACTTCAAGGTTCTCATGGTTATTTTCTTCACTTTTAGACTCACTTAAAAGAGGGTTATATTCAGTTTCTATAAAATCCTTTGTATCTTGGCCACAAGATCTCTTCCTAGTGTTTATTCTATATCTTTTTCCACTTCCCATTGTTCCAGTTTCTCCTTCGGATCTTCTCCTGAACTTAAGTAACTAATAATCTAACTACATTCGTAAAATTCCATTTTCACACAAAAGAATCTTAATCCAAATTTTTAGAGATCTCAAGAACTTACCCCATAGTCCTTTGAAATTTTTTTCCTTCTGCTTCACTATAGGAAACAATCGAGTCTATCGCAAACTCAGTAATGAATCCTCCCAAGATGTTATCAATCCAGAAGTCAATAGCTCTTGAGATCCTATTGTTGGTGTTCTTGAGTCACTGTATCAGTTCAGGAGTCCACTCCTTAGGTTCGTCTCCTTTAAAATAGTCCTTTCTCTCAGTCAACCTTGATATCAACTCGTATAGCTCCACATGGAATGAACCGAAGAAGATTTCGTATTGACCGTCAAAAATATACTTTCCCAAACACCTTTCAGTTGATAGACAAAGGCTTCTATTTCCTTGTTCTACAAATTCTCGTTCCTTCTGTTCTACCCAATCTTGAATTTCTTTCTTCAACGGATGCCACATAAACATATCCCTCAAACAAATCCTAGTGTCTGCAACAAAACCATTTGTTAGCTTAGGATGGGCTGACCCAGGTTCGATTCTTTACTGCGCACCAACAAAACCCTCAATCACTAGCCCTTTTGGCAACAACCTGCAAGCAAGCTGCAGTCTCACCCAAAGTGACTATCGGAGGTTGCAAAACCAGGTTTCTGTAACCTTGAGGGATATTGTGATGTGGTAAATTTGTATTTTCTTATGCTTTAACATACTAACTAATTCACATTCATGAACTACTTCGCACTTATATATTACTTCGCAGACTTACATTCATAACTTAAACATATCATAAACATCTATAAACTTCTCAGTACTGAAATAACGTGTCGATAATAAGAAAATCAACACATGAAGACATAGATTTTACCATGGTTCATCCTAATGTGGGACTACGTCCACAAGAACTGTTGCTTATAATAGAGAATTTGGTACAACAAACAATTCTTCACCTAAGCACACAGTCGCAGGTTGTCTATGCACTATGCTGCAGACGCAGGCCTCCACGCACTCAGCTTTGGAACCTTGCCCCTTTCTATGAAGTGCAAATCACAAAAATACAGCCATAAACATACATTTTGATCCAATTCATGTATTCCTTCTTTATTATTCATCCCATATATATCATTACATTGAAGGATTACATCACTACATTACCATGGACAAAATACCATGGTTTCCAAAATACAAGGGACTATGGTCCAAAACTATTCAACTTTTACAATATTATATGCTTTTACAAAGGGGAGGAGCTTCACTGCGAAGCCCTATACTGTGCGGTGAGTTTGCTATGTGGTCCTCGTTGTGCTCTACTGCTCTGCTGCATGGTCCACTTCGCACAATGTGACATCCTTTCTACTGCGCGCTCTACCCACAAAATTCAAATTTCTTTCCCAAAATATGGCCAAGTTGGGTTGCGCCCAAAAATAGGGGTCTCATACTTATTTGAGATACGACATGAAGCATTAATGCCTCAACACATTAACTACCATTCCACCCATTAGACCATATATACAGTATTCACCTATTTACAATTAAAAACATGATGAGAGCCATACATAATTGTTGTCATAAAACTTATACATAACCAACATAATAGGGATAGAAATATCAATGAAATCAAAGCCATATAAACCACATATAATCAAATATAATGATCATATAAATAAAAGTAGAAATAACCTCTTATTAATGATGCAAAATCCAACCCGGGATGGGACTTCAACGCTCCACCCAACCGTATAATGGTTGAGCCAAATCTCTCTTCATCCATTCATCCTCGTGCCATATTCCAAGCATGAATGTAGGATCTCATAGAACACATCAATCAAAACTCATCTAGGGTTTCCAAATTCCATCCACCTCAATCCATCAAACAGTGATTCCACCTCACGGTCAAACATCACAAAATCATCATCAAATCTGTCTCTATCCCAGCCATTCAGGGCTCCAGAGAAATTTTTCCAACCAAGGCTCCAGGATTAGTAACTCAACCCACAGTTGTCGCTAGTCTCCAGAGCATTTGTCCAACCAAGGATCCAAGACTAGTAATTCAACCCACCAAGGGCTCTAGAGCATTTTTCCAACCAAGGATACGAAACTAGCAACTCAACCCAAGTTGTGATAGGGCTCCAAAGCATTTGTCCAACCAATGCTCTAGGAACTAGTAACCCATCCCAAGCTAAGGAAACATGAGAACCAACCAAAAACACAACAACGAAATAAACCCACAAACTCCATGGCTATCTAGCAAATGTCAAGGCTAGCCAATCCATTGTCAATCCAAGAAACCCTCCATGCCAATGACAGATCATGACCAAGAATCCACATGCATATGCCTTGCATGCCAAAACTAGTGAAGAAATCATACATGAAACTCGATACCTGTAAGAAAATCTAATGTAGCTACTAATCCTGATGCCTTCTTGCGCTTTCCTTCTCTTCTTTTTCTTTCTTGCTCCAACAATCCAAGTATGCCACACCCACCAAGAGTGATCCAGGAAAACTCTAAGTCTCCAAGAGTATGAGAGGGAGAGAGAGAATAACGAGACAGCTCCAAAATTGAATTGACCAAGTCTGAGCCAAGAGCTTCTACTGACTAACATGTTGCAAACTGATCTTCATAAGCCTTTTTATTAACGAGATCTCTATTTTCTTCATTTTACATTATTTTCCTTCATTTTCCTCCTCACTTGCAACCTGTGTTTCTCCCAAATTCCTTTATTTTCATAAATAAATATGCCAAAATTCATTTTTTCCTTTTGAAATCCATTGGCAATGCCTTTTCCAATTTACTTTAGCCATAATAAACCGAACCAACACCCACTAGTATGTTACCCCCACCATTCAACTTGGAATACGTGTTCCATCATCCGTGGTATTTATATATGCTTATATGGAATTTTCACCAGGGTTGTTACAATCATGCCCTAAAATATGAAAGGTTCAATCAATCCCCTTTTCCATGTTTTTTGAAATTATTGTCTTATTTTTCTCTCCTGCCACCTGGTTATCTCATGATATAACAACATCTATATGTACATGGATCTTCTACATAATGTTCTAGATGAGTGCAACCAACAATGAGGCCAGTGTTGTAATGTAAGGGACTAAAGGAGAGTCCAAATATCGATAATATAGTATAACGAAAGAACCATAATACAATTTATTTATCTACATAAGTATACACAAATGGATGGAGAGAGAATAAGTAACAATAGATCCAAACAATTGGTAACCTTTATAGATCCTTGATAACTCTATAAGTACAATGATGAAATGATTCATATTTTTACTCTTAGATAGATGGGAGTGTTACAGAGTATTTTGTCACACCTCCTGCACTTCCCTGTGACATACCCTGAAGTGCCCGAAACATGACCATTATGTAGTGTAATCATTCATATATGCAGCTGAGATCCTTCCTAAGACATTGATTGGAAAATGCCTTGAGCTTTCCCTGAAAGAAATAGCTTTAAAACCTTAATTTGAGAATCATCGTGCTTATGAGGCTAAAAATAGTGATGATTGCCTATTGCACTGTACTTGACCCGCGAAGGCATCACTCTGTTCACTTTTATACCCGTGATGATCACAAAAAGACACTTTTCCCAAAAAGGATGAGAAGCTTCGTGATCTAGAAGCTTCCAGAGCGGCGAGCTGGAGGTTTTTCGGCATAGATGAGGTCGAATTCTTCCAACTTGGCCTCTTGGTCTTATCCCTATGAGTTACCTCCTTGATATGAGGGCCTAATCCTATCTTTGGAGAGCTCCTAACTCCCTTTCCCAGCCTATATATTCATCCTCTCCCATTCCCAAATGGTTGGTCTATCTCTATTTGCACCCTTATGCTAAGATTGTGCCTATATGCTACTCATTTATCTTGGACAAGGAGTGCTTGGAGAGTTTAAATTGGACTTGGATATTCATTCAATGAAATCTTATCAACATCAAGGCTTGGTTGTATGCTTCCCCTTATTTTCTAATAATATATAATTGTTGGTTCATTTTCCCTAAATGTGTATCCTCATGTATCATTTAACTTAACATTCCTTGATCAATTAAGTAGGTTGCTTTTGAATATGCTATTTGTATTTGCATGCCTTGTTGTGCCTTGATCTCTTGTGCATGTTCATAAACGCTGAGAGCAACATGAACGAGCTCGTGACGCAAGAGATTCAAAGTCTTCAACAAAGGAGATCAAAATAACATCAGAACGAGGTAGGTCATCATCTTTGTTTCTCTTTTAAATTATAACTTAGGAAAGTGTCTGGTAGATTGTCACTTCGGTTGCTAGACCTGCTCATTGGGCTAAAGGGATCGTCTATGTCCGCAGGGAGGATTTACCTAGACAATAGGGAGGTAGTTAACACTTTTTTCTCTACCTTTGTTGCCACCACACCAGTAAGTTAATCAACCTGATTTCTATTTGACTCTTACATACAACACTTCTAGTTGAATTTTTTAACTTAGTTGACTAGCTAATTAAATCTCCCACAACACCTTTGAAAGAAACCTTAAAACGTAACATTCAAGAAAGAACCACATTCTATCCTAAGCACAATACCCATGAAACACGTAAGCTTCCATTTATGTTCCCTTACTATTTATTATACATGTATACATTCATTTTACATTCATATTTTCACTTATTTTGATGTATTACTATAATATAAGATGACACTTAGAAGTTCTGAGAAGCCTCTCAACTCAGCCTCTCCCCCAACCTTAAATTCTTGATTTAGCCTAAAGCAACTACATAGTAATAATTATGGTCTGCAACATGCTTAGCCATTGTATTTAATGGTATGTGTCTATGAAACCAAGACGTTTCTAATGCTTTTCTCCTACCCAGTAATTATCTTATATATCCTATTTTTACCCCATTCCTTCTTCAATGACTCCAAGGCAACAATTGGCTTGTCTTATGACTTACTTATCTCACATTTTCATAACATTCACATCAAGTTTGGGTCTTTTATTAATGTGAGCATCTTACTTATTCTTGACTTACCTATCATTTCTCTATCCTCTAACCTTTGATGTCATAACCTAAGAGTTTGTTTTGCATTCTTATAGGTTTAAGGGGTTCAATCATTTCATCCATTCATTTTTTATCATTTTAACATTGCTTTCTATATTTCATCTTCATATATCAATTTCTTGAATGGTTTTTCTTATATCAATGTAGTGAGAATCTCAAAATCAATAATATTTGAAAGTTTATGTGCTCAATCAAATGGTCATTATTTGTGTCCAAAACATTCCCAATAAAAATGATCAAATAACTTATTACACTCTTAATATTTAGTTAAAATATGCTCAATGGTTGGAATATTCAATGAAAATATCTAAATGCTTTTAAGTTTAGGTTTCTTCCTTCAATTTTCTATACAGAAGTGTAATATTCATTCTATCTCTATTATTTATCAATATATTTGTGCGACTTGGATACACCTTTTTTTCATTAATCAACTTTATATTTTTTATCTAAATAATTTACAATATTTTTATCATCACCTGTTTAATAAATTTTTAATAATACATTGAAATTTATATATAATATTCTATGAAAAAACATTTATAATTCAATATTCTAAAAAGCCATATATAGACATTATAACTTTACTTATTAATTGAAATTTATTGATACAACATTTTCACTATTAATATAATTTTCTCATATTTTAAAAAAATTAAAAAACAAACTAAAGTCAATTATTGTCCCTGCTGCCCCGAAAGACTAAGCTTTTAGTTTGCAGCTGATTTGATATTAATTTATTCAAATATACTAAATATTTTCTGGTTCCTTAAAAATATAACTTTAAAATCTATTTTTCATAATTTATTTTATTCATATTTATCTATAATATTATTTCAACATATTATTATTCAATGCCTAGTTTAACGAACCATAATTCATTGGTTAAAATTATTTTTCTCTCCTATAATTGTTTTACATTAATTTCACTATCATAGAATTCTGAGACCAACACTGAAGCCAGAGGATTGCACATATATTTAAATATTAGTTTGGTCCCATCAACGCTTTACTCACACTAAAGTGTGAGATTAATTTGGTCCCATCATCGCCTTAACTACACTAACACTAACGCCTTAATTTATTTATTGACAGAGTGGGGTCAGTGTCGTGAGACGTTTGTGAAGAATTCGCAATCCCGCCTCTTTTTCTTAATAATTTAAGACTACTACTTATGTTACAAGGTTCGATGAATTTTAAGGCAAATTTTAAAAATGTTTTGAGGTTTCATCGAATTTTATAGCCAATGACTAAGTTTATAGATCAAAACTCATAACTTCAAGTCACAATTCAAAATTGTATTTTATCCTTACAATTTCCAAATTTATAATAGCATATTTTATATTTATTGATATTGATTTATTACTATTTTATCTTATAATTCATTTTAAATTAATATACATTTATATATAGAAGAACCTAATAAAAAAACATTATCAAAAAATTCAAACTCAAACCGAAACCAATCATTATCAAACCCAAACTCGAACCATGTCGCATTTACTACCATAACCATCCTTATGATTCTAAAAGGTCATGATGATTGGGTTGTTTGAACTTCCATTGCACCTTCGTCTTTGTCGATATATGACAAATGACTTGCACTGAACTCAAAAAAACATATTTTAACACAAATTATCTTAACAGTTAAAGTTTTAGTACAATCTTAAGCTATTATGGTAATTCGCTCAAAGTCAATTTGTGTTGGCATCTTATTGGTTTATGTCATTTATAATTCAATAGTGACGTAATGCAATTTTTTGTATTGATTAAAGTTTTTTTTAAATATTATGACATTTAAAATCCAAAATAATTTGTCGTGAATAAAGTTTCTTTAAAATATTGATATTAAAATGTATTTCTCTACAGCTAAATATTTTGTTAATACGTAGATCAGGAAATATTAAACATATACGCCATATTAAATGTGCTAATGATTCCAAGCAAACGGTCACAAGATGAGAAGCTTAAAACATATCTGAAATATAATGTGTATTTTTCGGTGATGTTTGTGGATTTTTCTTGTTACATTGAATCTTTATTTCAAGTCACGGACCGTTTTGTGTATGAAGCTCCTGATTTTTCACATTAAACTCATTCGAAGCGAGGAAGTTAGAGTCAATCTCTTCACGGCTACCGACTAGAATTTTAAAGAACCATTGTGCACTTTAAACTGAAAATTTTGAAAACGATTGTAAGGCCTGCAAATACGCGTAGTAGATCTGCAAATACGCGTCGGAGATGTAGCACATATAACTGTTATTAATTACGCAAGTACACATCTGATTTGGACAATCTGGTCGATCTGCCAGATATCTCCATGTAGATATCTTGATGATAACAACTATTAATTAAAATGAGCTAAATTAAATGTCATACAATTACCTACTAGCCTGTGCCAATTTGTGCTCTACAGTCTGCAGGTTGTTATTTTGTGCAAACCCGTGTCAATTTCATTTCTGCTCTCCACTATCATTTTATGATCTGGACTTTGCAATCGAACCCGTGTTAATTTCATTTCTGCTCTCCACTATCATTTTCTGCTCTGGAACAACCACAGGATGTTCTAGCAACTGTAGTTGTTCAAGTAGTGCACTAGAGGCTGTTGAAGCGACTGTAATTGTTCAACTTGTGCGGCAGAGGTTGTTCAAGCGTAGCAGGTTTGAAACAATTATATCGTTGGATCTGATTTCAGGTAATTCTCAATAAGCAAAAATCACACTTTAGATTTCAAGTCATTTGAGTTTTGTTCAATAAAACAAAAAAAAGGAGTTGACTTCAGTTTTAGTCCATTATGGAAAGTTTCATGTTTTTAATTTATAATTTACCTCATTTTAAACTCTTGTAAGGTAACTGATGGTAAATTCCTACAACCTCATCAACCTAGTCATCTCATGCATTGCTTAGACCTCTAACATTTTCAATTCAAATTACTCACTGCTCTACCGGATGACTATACCATGGCACACTTGATGTATGTTTTCCTCTCTTGATCCATATCTCAAAAATAAAATCTCCATAACCAAATAAACAACATTGACATATGAAAACAGTGGATGGAACAACGAATTGTGCATTTAGATGTGCTTCCAGACTCTCTTAACAACAGTGGATCTTCATAATTAAAAAAACAATGAGACTTCTCAGCAGTGGCTCAGCTACTTCAATTAACGACTTTTTTTTATTGATGGGCTCTATGCAAAAACTGTAACTTTCACACACATATTCCAAATCCCATATAACATCAACAAGGTAAATGGGAGCTCCTTTTCAGACTTGCTCTGTTGAAATATGGCAACAAAAATATTTCAATTTAATTTGTTTTTAAATTAAATTGTGAATTAAAATCGAATTTAGTCTTAACAGTGACTTGGAAATAATTAATTAATTTATTTTAAATTAATTAGTTGGAGAAATTCAAGTTAGAAGTCTTTTTTAAGTCATACAAGAGTTATCCCTTAAATTAAGAAGATAAGATTGAGTTATATTTGAGTTGTAATTAGTTAACTCAATTTACTGAGTTAAGTCAAGTTAAATTAGTTCCAAACTGTTTGAGGAACTAATGGTGAGTTTAACAGTGAGTTGATGCATTAATGCACTCAACTAGTGCTACTCCAGTTAACTGAAGATTCCCTCATCAGAAACTCATGCATGTCTATTTTGAGAAAGACCCAGTTGAGATAAATGTTCAAGGACAGTGTACTATTAGTTGCATGTGTTTTCTCATGGAAAAAACTCATGCATGCAGTCAAGGATTTATCCTTAAGGATTGTGCAGTTTTGAAGGATTGGTTTTTCACTTGGTAACAGGCAAATCATCCACAAGGAACAGTGCAAGGAAATAGGAGCTTGGGGGGCAAAGAAGAAGGCTGGAGAGAAGCCAAGATTCTGTGAGAATTGTACTGAGAGCTAGCTAGCTATGAGAGCTAAGGCTTTGTATAATTCATATATATTTCCACGATGTATGATAATACAATAGTGTGGGGTTTTTAGCTGAGACTTTCCCCAAAGTATTTTCATGTGTATTGTGCCATTGATTCTTCTTCTTCTAGTTATATTGTTCATCTCAATCTTTAAGCTTCTGCAAATTGATAGTAGAAGTAAGTTATAGTATTCTGTTTTGATTTATATTGCATTATCGGGTTAACCTATCACAAATTTTCTACATGGTATCAGAGCTAGATTTGTAGAAATCTCTACATGGTATCGGAGCTGTGAACAGTGTACTGAGAAGAGAATTTGAAGTTTAAAGTTCGGGGCTGCAGGTGCAAATCGAATTCATATCATACTTCAAGGTTGGCCAATGGCGTTCTATGGCTTGAGACTCAAGTATGCCTTGGAAGGTAGCTCGAATTACATAGCATGGAAAGATAGAATGGAAGTTGTATTAAAAGACAATGACTTGAAGAAATTCATTGATCAAGAAATCCCAAAGCCAGCTTCAACTAATGCACAAGAGTTGGTTGAGTGGAAGAAATGTGTGGTGAAGGCGAGACGGATCATCCTTGAGAAAGCTCGAGACCATATTGTCTCAAGTCTCCATCGGAAGGATACTCCATTTTCAATGTGGAAGGCATCGAAGGACCTCTACCAGAACAATAGCGACCAGAGGAAATTGGCGCTGAAGGATAAGCTTCGAAGAATCAAGATGGAGAAGGGCGATACTATTTCCACATATCTGAACAAACTCACCACCTGCAGAGATGAGCTTGGCAGTGTGGGAATAACTAGTTCCGATGATGATATGGTGAGACTCTCTCTCCTTGGCCTTCCAAAGAGTTGGAATAGTTACGAGGACTCTGTGAATGGAAGGGAGAAACTGCGAGATTGGGAACGACTATGGTCGGATCTTATGCAGGAGGAGATCAGGAGGAGCACACGAGATGGTTCTTTATCTAAAAATGATAATGAAGGAAATATGGCCTTAGCAAGTAAGGCAAGGAAAGGGAAGGGGAAGGCTTCCCATTTCAAATTGAATTCTTCTCATGGAAGGAAGAAGGGTGACATGTCTAAAGTAAGATGCTTTAATTGTCACAAGATGGGACATTATGTGACTAATTTCCCATCAAAGAATTCCAAGAAGGGATCATCGGAAGGATCGGAATGTGAGGCATTAACCTCTCAGTTCAAAATAGACTTTACCCTCATCGCATGCATGGTGTCATCGATGATGAGCTGTGTCTGGTATCTTGACAGTGGAGCCTCATTCCACATTACCGGTGATAAAAAATTATTTAGTGCCTTGGAGGAGAAAGACCTCAAGATGCACATAGAGATGGGTGACGATGGAAGGTACAATGTTTTAGGAGTGGGCACAGTTGCTTTTTAGAGGGAGCATGGAGCTCCTCTCACCTTGACAGATGTGATGTATGTGCTTGGACTGAAGAAGAACTTGGTATCGGTCGCAATGTTGGGGGACAAAGGCTACGATGTTGTCTTCAGTAAAGGAAAGGCGTTCCCAAGACACATAGCCACGGATCATACCAAGAGGATAGGGATTCGGGTGAAGAATATCTATAAACTATAGGTAGACGATTGTACATCATTGAGTATGAAAGCAAAATTGGTGCAAATCCAAGACAATGGCGAGTTGTGGCACAAGCGGTTGGGCGATTTGCATCATGGGGCTTTGAAGATAATGCAACAGATATCTACAGGACTTCCCAAAGGTAAACTTGAGAAAGTCAAAACATGCAAAGGTTGTACCTTGGGAAAGTACACCAATTATTCCTTTCATGATTGAGACAGTCGAGTAGAGGCTATCTTAGAGCGAGTTCATACTGATTTGTGTGGACCATTCTCGACGGCATCCACAACGAAGCAAAGGTATTATGTGATTTTCATTGATGACTATTCTCGTAATTGTTGGATTTATTTCATGCAGAAGAAGGACCAAACTTTCACAAAGTTTTGTGAGTTCAAAGCTTTGGTCGAGAAAGATTTAGGAAAGAAGATTAAGGCCTTGAGAAGCAACAACGGTGGAGAATATGTCTCTCAAGAGTTTAAGGACTTATGTGTAGCGGAAGTAATTAAACGAGAGTTGACGGCACCTCATAACCCACAGTAGAATGGGGTGGCCGAGAGGAAGAAAAGAACTATAGTAGGGGTAGCACGGGTAATGCTGCATGACCAAGGCCTACCACTTCACTTATGGGCTGAGGCATGCAACACAACTGTCTATTTGCAGAATAGAAGCTCGCATCACATATTTGGGATGAAGACACTAGAGGAAACTTTCTCCGGTAGGAGACCAGATGTGGGTCACTTCAGGATCTTTGGCTCGTCGGTATATTTCCATGTGACAAAGCATGCACGGAAGAAGCTTGAGCTGAAAGCAGAGTTGGGGATATTTGTGGGGTACACTAATACACCTCACAACTATCGGGTGTACTTGCCTACCAGTCAGAAGACAGTGGTTCGCAGATATCTCAAGTTTGATGAGCAAAAGGCCATGCGAGTTTCCCTTGAGAGGGAGCTCCAACTACAGGCTGTAGAGGAACTGTTGGTTCCTAAGAAGGAGAAGCCTCAAACTGATGCGGAGCAGCTGCATGTAGAGGTTTGAGGAGTGGAGACATTCACTCAATCAAAGTCTTCCAGAGATGGATGAAAGCGCACAAGAGAAGCTGACAGATTGTTGGAGGATGCGAGAGAGAATGTGGGAGCACCATCTTCTCAGTGCAGACAAAGGAGGTCACCTGAGAGGTACACTAGATACATGGCCCTTGCTGGGGAATGTGTTGAGACCGAGCCATCTTCCTTTGAGGAAGCAGTGCAACAGCCAATTTAGGTTGATGCTACGGTGGAGGAGTATGACTCCATAGTTTGTAACAGTGTTTGGGATGTGGTTCTGAGACCAGAGAACAAGTCAATTGTGATTTCCTGTTGGCTTTACAAGGTAAAACAAGCTGCTAATGGTAGTGTGGAGAAGCATAAGGCAGGATTTGTTGCATGTGGCTTTTCATAGGTCGAAGGGATTGACTATAATGAGAATTTTGCTCCTGTCGCAAGGTACTCGTATATCAGATCTATGTTGGCACTATCAGCACAAATGGGTTGGAAGATCCATCAGGTGGATGTGAAGACTGCATTCCTCAATGGCTAGATTGAGGAAGAGGTGTACATAGAGCAGCCATAAGGTTTTGAGACCTTCGATTGTGAGTTGCATGTGTGTCGACTCAAGAGAGCATTGTACGGGCTGAAGCAAGCACCTCGTGCTTGGTACACCATGATAGACAACTACCTCACCAGGTTGGGCTTCACAAAGAGTGAAGCAGATGCGAACCTGTACCACATCGTGGTGAAAGGTAAACTGTTGATCATCGTAATTTATGTTGATGATCTCATATTGACTAGTGATCATCAGTTGCTCGTGTCTTGTAAGGAGGACCTTGCAAGAAAATTCAAGATGAAAGACATCGGTCTCATGCATTACTTCCTTGGCATGGAAGTGTGGCAGAAGGATGGGGAATTGTTTGTGTCTCAGGGAAAGTATGCCAACGATATACTCAAGAGATTCCACATGGAGAAGTGCAAGCCCATGCAAACTCCTCTAACAGGTAACTGGAGGAAGGAGGTTGCTACTTCAAGAGAAGTGGTAGAGGCCACTGTGTACAGCCAGCTTGTGGGTTCACTAATGTACTTAGTGAACACACGATCATATTTGTGCTATGCGGTGAACCAACTGATTCAAAGGATGGTTCATCCTACCAAGATGTTTTGGGAGGCGGCAAAGCATGTATTGAGATACCTCAGAGGCACATCTCTGTTGTGTGTGGAGCATGATTGTTCAGAGATCTTTGTTTCAGTCGGATGTATACCCCAGGAAGTTTGTAC
Organism: Pinus taeda; assembly: GCA_000404065.3. Lineage (NCBI taxonomy): Eukaryota > Viridiplantae > Streptophyta > Pinopsida > Pinales > Pinaceae > Pinus > Pinus taeda. Next base: position 35,190 of record APFE031506566.1, on the reverse strand, counting down.
ACCCCTCCATGCGGGGGGGTGCGGGGTGGACTTGTCCCCCCTTGCGAGGGTCCGAGGGCCAGCGGTCCCCCGGTGGGGGCTCGGGGGCAGTGCCCCCGAAGCTAAAAACAGATGTAAATTTTCCTTGTAAAAGTATAGTAATTTCTAGTCAATCTAAGCCGTTCATTAGGCGGATGATCTGACGGTAGAACTTATGTTTAGTTTAGGGTTTTTTGCCCTAGAAGGCAACCCCTCTCTTTGTATGAGGGTATTGTATTTGAGGCGACGATATAGATGTGTATTATGTGTGAGCGAGAAATAGAGAGGTGAGACTGTGAGAGAAAACAGAGGATATTACAGCGGCTTTGCTGTAGGTTGTGTCTCTTCATTTTGCTGGATAATAAAAGGGAAGGACTGGCTGTTCGAGGTGGACGTAACCCAAATTGGGTGAACCAGGTATATCTGTGTCTCTCTTGTTTGGTGCGTTTTCTTTGTTTATATTTCTGCAATATTTTATGTGTTCCATTGCTCCGTAATATATAATTTTCTAACAATACAATAATGTCTTGGTAAGGAAAAGTCCAGGCCAAGGCTTCCCAAACCCACTGACGGGCGATTGAAAACATATGTGAATGTGAATGCATGGAGATACTGAGTGTAAACATAAGTGAATGATCATACATGCAAATAGTGGATCAAAGATTCAAAAAACGAAACAAAATTCATGTGGGTGAGGTGAGTCGCCGAATCAGACAAAAATGAAAAACAGTTTCATGCATTGGACAACAGTGAAATGTTAACAAAAACTAAAATGGTGCTAGTACAAGCTAGTATGTATCAAAGTGACATCAAGTCCTCACTGAAATCAAGAACACAACATTCATACGAAGAGAAACACAAAAAGTGCCAGAAATACAACACAAGACATGAAAAGTGGGATTACCCCAAAATAGCTGAGCTGAGTGTGCCGATGACTCTTAGATGCAACGTGGGATGTCAAAGTTGCAAGGTTGATGTGAGGAATGAGCTCTACAGCTTCTGATTCATGAGTTTTGATAAAATCAAATATGTGACATGCATGCCACAAATATACTAAGAGCGACACTTGGTGGGAGGTTTCTGAAATGATCCTCACATGCAACCTCCAGCTGCTAAAAGTAGATCCTTGAATCAAGGGATGCCTTCTCATGCTACCTTGGGAGAAGCATCCCATTCATACAAATCATGTCTTTCTTGGTCTTTGAGGGAAACGGTCAACTCAGCTGCACATGCAACAATCTTCTCAACCGCTCAGAGAAAATTCACATTTCTGGAAGGGAGCTGGGTTGGCTTCCCAAAAAATCTGTGAAGTTTATGGGTAGAGCAACTGACTGCTTCCTAGGATTGCACAAATATTGGGCTCAGTAGCCATGCTGGGAAGAATTGTGCAATTCCGAAGCCCAGTAGGCTACCAAACAGAATTGCGCAATTTCTAGAGGGAAGGCTAGTTTCCCACCAGAATTATGCAATTTTTTGAGGGAGCTTCTCAGCCTGTAGCTGGACTATGTCTAGAGGAATAACCTGTGAGGGGAATGCAACAAGCTCTGATGAACAGGCTTTCATTCTACAAGAAAATTAGTGAAGCTTGTGTACTTGATGAAGCAAGACATGTTGTTGTGAAAGGTTGTTAGGTAGGCTCCAAAACGAAGCTAAGGAAAATTTTTGGAGGGTGGTTGTAGCCACATAGCACTAGCACCGACAACATTTTTGGTGCTAGAAGGAGGGAAACTAGAATTTTATGGTTGATAACCCCACCAACCCAAATCTTACTTCCTTTGGTCAAGGTAGTAACATTCCCAGCAACTCCCCTATGGAAATTTCTGAAATGGTAATTCTTCTCAACTTGGAACTATGCAAACTTACGAAGTCTCTTACAACCAGATCCAGGCCTTCCACTTTGTCACCCAAAATTTTGTGAGAGTTATTGGATTGATACTTGGGATAGAAAATATTCCATATTTTCCAAAGAAGAATCAAACCACCCCCACTAGGAGAGTGGTCTCAATAGTTGAAGAGTTGGTTCTCGCCACCCTTGAAGAATTAGCAGACTTTGAAGAAACATAAGAAAAACTAGAACAACCTCCAACCTTCAATGGTTGTGACGGTGATAAAGGTAGTTCTCTCATATGATACTTTCCGTGGGTTGGGAGGAGAAGAAGAATAAGAATACCAATTAGATTCTGAAGAAGAACGAGAAGACAATGACGAAGACATGGCAGACCAAGATCTAGATTGGATGTCTCATGACCCACTTGCACTACTGGTGTTACATAAGATTCCAAAGCATCCATAAAAGCTCCTAATGAAGTACGACCCTAACCGAATAGTAAAGGGAGAGGATAATTTAGACAAATTCTACCTACATTTGAAAACACTCGCAGTACACTATGATGATGTTGCATGTAGACCATTTCCATGTACCTTAGGTGGCAGATCAATTGTATGGTATCATAGTTTTCCTCCAAATTACATCCAGAACTGGAGGGGGTTTAAGAAAATTTTCCTTCAGAAATTTGTTGATGACAAGACCTCCACCATGTTGTTGAAATATCCGGGAAAATTTCAAGATGGAGCCAAAGGAAAAGTGAAATATTTCAATTAGAGGCTTAAATGTATTATGAATAATTTCACAACAAACATTAATCCTCATGACTTGATCACCATTGACTATAACACTTCTACCTTGCCAACCAACATTGCGCAGTTTGTAAAGAGAATTGTGAATCATACCTTAACAGAAAAGTACGAAGAGGAAATTGTAGTTGAAAAGGAATTACGTGCGATTGGAGTCATTGTAGATAATGAACTAGCTAAAGACTCCAAAGGAACAAGTAAAGGGTCTCAGGCCTGTGTATGTAAGAATAAAGAAAAATAAATTGGTAATCTTGACAGCTTGACCAATATTGTCAAGACTCTGGCAAACAAGCTAGAAGATATTAAATAAAGTTCAAGAAAGATCACCATGAGTAGCAATCCTCCCAAGTTCAACCTATTCAGAAGGAATGAAGATTCGGGCAGTAGCAACGACCAACCAGCTAAGTTTGCACAGAGCTCGAATGTGTTATTGAATATCGAAAGTATGAGCATAGACCAATATTGTTCATATCATCAAGAATATCATTCTGAGAAAACATGCCCATAGTGGAATCCCTCCATGGGCATTCTTGCTACACATCTTGTTGATGTGGTACTTGTTAATGAGTAAACTGAGCCTGTAGAAGAAAAGGAAGAAGTTGTTGCAACTGATGAGACTCCAAGTGTAGGGCATGCAGTAAACATGTTTAATTTCATACTCACAGGTTAAAAGAGAATGGATGATAAACAACCTCTAAGTGATCGTTTGACCCAGAAGTAGACCAATCAGTACAATTTTAGAAGCCAAGGGTTGGTCACTAGACTAGAGTCGACGAAGCAGAAACTCAAAGAAATTTTGTTAAGAATATCAGTCCACACATCAAATCAACATAGAACACTCAGAGAAAATTTGGGAATAAAATACAACAAAAAGTGCTTCCGTAAGTAGTAAGAGTAAGACCATTATTCTGTAAGTCACAAGCCAAGTCATGCCCCTAGACACTACAGAGATTTTCCCAACATTGGATTACAACATAATTGAAGACATGAAGAAGGCTTGCATGAATATCTCAATGTTCAAACTAAATAATATGATGAGCCAACAGGGCATTCCCTTATGTGCACTTGGGTAGTCCACAAAGGTAATTATTCTTCTTCAGACAAGGGATCTAGTACGTCTTCTAGTTCCCTCGAATTCATGCTTAACGCTTTAACAATGGATGCAAATACACTATGCCCTCCATTTCTGTTAATTTTTGAAATATTCAATTTCAATGTACACATTTTCTTGGTTGATTTCGGTGCCTTAGTAAACATAATGCCATTATTTTTCACTAACAAAATCAACACAAATTGAGACAAAATAGGTGCATAAATCATTTAGCTAGACAAGACTTTTGTCCACGCAGTTGGTGAGCTTAGAGATGTGATTTTCCCTTTATCATCTGACAAGTGAGTCCACCAATGTATCAACATAGTGATTGTGGACATTCTAGAAGCATATGGGGTATTTTTGAGTAGATATTGGTCCAACAAGCTACAAGGGCACTTTGCTACAGACTAGTCACATTATTGGCTTCCACACAAGGGTAGAAATAATCAGATCCGAGTGAACTTAGAGAGACACATGAAACATATTATCACTCCCTTGAATGGACATAATGTGCCAGTGACTTTTGTAGAACTTATATTTGAAAATTTCTTCCTAAAAACTCAACTGGGGTGTTATCTTGTGCAACCATCCTTTGACCCACCAGATACATAGTTGGAGTTCCTTCCCAGTCCAACTGGTGAAATGACATTTGTGGAGTTGGTAGTAATAGTAATAATAGTACTAGTGTAGTTCACAGTCCTTGTATATATAATATGTGGACATTTTATTTTGTTGGTTCCAAAATGCGGGAGGTCCGTGGAGATTGTTGCGTTTTAATAGACCCACTATAGAGAAAACATCTGACCTCTAACTACTTGGAATTTGAGTGCACGAACAACACTACATAATATGAGGCACTCATCTTGGGATTGCAAAGAGCCATTGACCTCAAAAGTGTGACCTAGAAATTGTTGTGTGACAAGTACGTGATACCATACACTATGTGTCACCTCATCTTAAAATCTATCAACAAAAGGTAAATTTAGTTCCAGTAAGAAATAAGTCTAGGGAAATCCTCTCATGCACTAATTTCTAGAATCTAAACCATGCCTCAGAAATATATAACTACCCCGTACCATCTATGGAGTAGATACTACAAACAGTATTAGGGTTAGAAATGTTTTCTCTCTTGGATGGATATTCAAGTTACAACCAGGTTCTTAGAACCTAACAGACTTAAAATGACTTTTTGCACAAAGTGGGGCACATTCACATTTAAGCGAATGCCATTTGAGTTGATTAATGTTGGTGTTACATTCCAATGTGCCATGGACACTGCATTCCAGGGGTTGATTAGACAAAGAGTAGTGGTCTATCTTTATGATTTTATAGTGTTTTCCAAATAGAGATTCGATCACATATGGCACTTGAAGAAAAATTTTGAGTGATGTTTCAAGTACAAGATATCTCTTAATCCAAAAAAGAGAGTCTTTGTAGTGTCCAAGGGTAATCTCTTCAGTGACATCATTTCCAAAAATGGGATTAAAGTGGACTTAGATAGGGCCAAAGCAATTATGTAGATTCCCTTCCCAGTAATCAAGAAATCTATGTAGTCATAAACAATTTGTCACTTGGGAAATTTTTACTGAAGAAATGATAACACATTATGAGGATACAAAGAGAAACACCTTTTTTAGCCAATTAATAAATCTCAAACAAAATGGTTCAATGGTGGAGCACATTGAGGACTTCCAAAAATTGAATATAAGGGCAAAATACATTCCAGAGGAGCATAGAACTGATGTGTTCATAGCAACTTTAAAGGATAACATCCAACATGAGGTTCGCCTTTGGGAGCCTGATTCATTGGAGAAGGGATTTAGGTTGGCAAGAAAAATGGAAAGCAAAATTATGGCAACAAGGAAGCCTACAACTCACAACTATAAAGATGGAAGTGTTGTTTCTCCTATCCTTTCACCACCTGCAAGGTTAACACCACAAAAATTGGAAGAAAGAAAGAGAAAAAGGGTTTTGTTACAATTGTGATATAAAATACACTAAAGGTCATAAGTGTGCTGAGAAGAAATTAATTTACATAGATGGGGAAAAGGAGAAAGAAAAGGAGAAAGAAGCATCAAAAGAAGAGGATATACACTAGGAACCAATCCCAGAGAAAAAAGAAATGAATCTATCCATATCTTGTAATGCATTGATAGGAATTACCACTCCTCAAACTCTCAAGATAGAAGGGCGTATCAAGAAGAGAAATTTAATAGTGTTTATTGAGTCGGGTAGTACCCATAATTTTATTCATTGTAAGATAGCCAAGGAATTGCATTTCTTCCTATATCTAGCACCAGAGTGTCAAGTAATGGTTGCAAATGTAGGAACCATAAATTTCTTTGGAAAGTGCCATAATATCAAGCTATCCATCAAAGAATATGTCTTGAATAGTCAAATGCGTTCCATTCCATGCGTGGTGCAGATGTTGTACTAGGATTCCAATGGCTACAATCTTTGGGTATGATAACCCTTAATTTTAAAGAATTTTTCTTGAATTTTTATTTTATTTTATTTATTTATTTATTTATTTTTTTGGGAAGGAAAGGAAGTTGAATTAAGGGGTATCGAAGGGAAGCTGGGAAATATAATCAGCTCTAATAGCATGATAAATCTTCTAAATAAATAACAACAGGGCATAATTGCACAATTATGTTCACTAGAGGTTCCCACATTGAAATCATCTATTTCTCCATATCTACAAAACATTTTGGACAATCATTCCAAGGTATTTGAGACTCCCAAAGGCATCCCACCTATTTGTTATCACGATCATGATATTCATTTTATTCCAGCAAGTGTTCCCCCAAACATCAGACCTTACAAATATCCATATGCCCAAAAGAGTGAAATTGAACGTATGGTTGTAGAAATGCTAGAGGTTGGTATAATTCGACCTAGTCAAAATTCTTTCTATGCTCCAGTGGTATTGGTACACAAGAAGGATGGATCATGGTAAATGTGTCCAGATTATAGGGAGCTCAACAAGCTTACTATTAAATATAAATTTCCCATGCTTGTCATTGATGAATTATTGGATAAATTACATGGAAAAATTTACTCACCAAGTTGGATCTTCATTCACGATATCATCAAATTAGAATGAAAACTAAAGAATTTCCGAAAAAAAACATTTAGAAATCATGAGGGTCATTATGAATTTTTGGTCATGCCTTTTGGCCTTACCAATACGTCTTATACATTTCAAGGTTTGATGAATTCCATTTTCAAACCCTTCCTTAGAAAATTTGTGTTAGTATTTTTTGATGATATACTAATCTACAACAAGTCTTGGAAGGATCATGTTCAACATGTTGACAGGGTGCTTAAACAATTGGAGGAGAAACAATTATATGCAAAAATCTCCAAATGTTTCTTTGGAGTACAAGAGGTGGAATACTTGGTTACTCAGTTAGCTCATAGATCATCTTATCATCTTGAATCTAATGGGAAAACTGAGATGGTGAACAAAGGTTTAGAAGGATATCTTAGTTTCTTTGTATCTGATAAACAGACACAATGGATCAAGTGGTTGCCTCTAGTAGAAAGGTGGTATAACACTTTCTTCCAAACTGCAACAAAAATTACCCCATTTATGGCACTTTATGGATATCATCCACCATCCATCACATCATATTTAAAAGAAAATTCTAAGTTTTGAGCAGTGGAAGATCACATCGAGCATCAACAACAAGTTCTCAAACCCTTAAAGGATAACCTCACTTTGGCGTAGAATAAAATGAAACAATAGGTAGATCAACATCACAATGAAAGAAGTTTTAATGTAGGTGATTGGGTATTTCTACGACTAAAACCATAGAAACAAATGTCCCTCAAGAAAGCTAAGAAGGATAATAAATTATCACCAAAGTATTATGGTCCATACAAGGTGTTACAAAATATTGGTACTATGGCATACAAATTGGAGCTTGTTGCATCTTCCCGAGTGCACCCAGTTTTCCATGTTTCATGCTTAAAGAAGGTTATAGGTGAGAAGATCCCAGTTCAAACAATATTTCCAGAACTTGACGAGGAAGGAAAAATCATATTGGAACTAGAAGTAGTAAAAAAAACCAAGAAATCAATAACTACGGAATCAATCAATTTTACAGTATCTCATCAAGTGGAAGAACTTATCTTCTGAAGATTCCACATGGGAGGATGAGAATTTTATACAAAAGCATCCATAACTACTCAAGCATTGAGGACAATACTTTTTGAAGGAGAGGGGCATGTTAGGTTCCTATACTACTAGTGTAACCTTTTATTTTTAGTAGTGCCACCCTCTTATTGTATTATTATGCCCATAGTCCACATGTTGTCATTATTATGCCCCATAGAAGCCCACTATTGTTATTGTTTTTCCCCTACAATATTAGTGTTATGTAGGCTCTGATCTTATTGGGACCCCTTAGAATCCTATATATAGAAAGGAGGTCTTGTCATTTGTATCATCCAAGAATTGTTCGTTTGTGTAATGTAAAGCAGGTTTCCCCCTCGAAGAGGCTGATTTTTAAGTCGTTGATTTATCTTTTCTATCTTTTTGTGAGTTGGTTTCATAACATATTTAGGTTTTTAAATTCCATACATAGTAAGATATCATAATGTTTCCTCTCTACTAGGATGAAGTTCACAACCCTCTTAGTATGCCTGAAAATGAAAATGATGTTTTAATCTAGAACTTTATTTAATTCCCTTTTTATTTTTGGCTCTAGGGATGGATGCATCTTCCACATTTTTTCTTGAACTATCTTAGCACGGTCCTTCATTGGTATGCCATTTTAGATGATATTTTCATCAAATGTCTTCAAGTTGTTGTAGGTCCAAGAAAATACATCATTATAATATTTAAATAGTCAGATGAACATCATTCTCTTAGTAAGGGTACAACCGATTCCTAAATTAAGGTTTCTTAGACACTTTGTAATCCCCAATATCATGAACTCATACTGCATAGTTTGGCTATTTTTCTTACAGTTAGTTACTTTCCTAATTTGTCTTATATGTTACAAAACTTTTGAAGTCCAATTACTAAATTTGGGATCAGATTTGCAAATATGTTCGCTATACTAAGAGATTAGTTTTGTATTTCTTGATTATGTGATTCTTCATCAATAATTGAAACTTTGAAAGTCCCTTCCATATGGAGAAATTTTAGAATATGGGAATCATCATCAAAGACATCCTAGTTTGTAATATTATCTAGAACTATGGGCTTGTAGATCAATTCCACATAAAATGAATCAATGAATTTTTTTATTAAGGATATAACCTAGGGAAACACTGGACAATAAATAAGAATTAGTATTTTGAAAACGAGGAATATAATAAATATTAAATGTGAAGAAATAAATTATTAGGTTCCATAGCTCATTGGTAGTTTTTCAAATGACTCGGAATATAGTGAATTAAATTACGTACCTTTTTAACCATTATATCAGTGTCAACGAATGCCTTTAAAAATTTCACATCAAGATCCACTTATTTATTGAGTCCTTGGATCAATTCCTCATACTCCATAAATTTTTTTGTGCACTTGAACTTTGCTCTATAAGTAATACTAGTTTTATTACCTTTTGGATCTATGATAATGTAGCCAATACCTACACCCTCCTTATATTCATAGTTGTCAAAAAATAGATACCAAAATTAGATATTTAATTTTACATCTACTACATTTGAATCATTCATGAGAAAATTGATGCTCTAAAACTATGAACAATTTGCTCGTATTGCATTTGCAGATGAGTCTCTACAAGAGGATGAATCTACCTAAAAAAATCTGAAATAACTGTTGATGCAAAAATTTGACATAATAAAATTATTAAACAACAAAGGCTCATTAGGATATTCCAAATTAGTCACCACGTATTTCATATATCTTTCATGATATACCTTAATTTTGTTTTCCTATCTCTATAAGTTAACCATTGTGGGGAACGGGTCCCCTGGGGTCAATTTGGGGGTTAAGAGCCCAAGTTTTGGGGTAGAAAGCTCGAATTTTGTATAAAGAAATGTAAAGTCTCTGCATTTTGTGATCATGGAGCGTGAAGATATCAAGAGTCAAAAAGGGTTTCCACCCTTACTTTAGATAGGTTTTCTAGCTTGATGAGATCCACCCTTGGTCTGTAGACCATGTGATTGTATAAAAAGAAGGTCTTAGAGGCGTCTAAGGGCTAGTTCAGTAGAGTTGATAGAGATAGAGTCATTGATGATTCTGTAAGGAGCTAAGAGTGAGAGCCTTAACGTAGGAAGAAGGCTCTGCAGTTGAGTGCATAGAGGCCTAGGGTAGAAGTCTGCAGCTGAGTGTGCAGACCCATACAACTGTGTGCGTAGGGTAGTTAGAGTCTATACTAAAAGTATGGATCATCAATAAAGAAGAGTATTATGAAATTACCGTGTATTTTACTTCTGTGAATTGCATGCAATTATGTTATGTTAAGCACTGGATTTATGTTTCAATGCTAAATTGATGTGCAAACCTATATGTTTTCCTCTTTTATATGAACACAAGTAGAGATATATGTTTACACAACGATAATCTAAATTGCATGATAGAGTTGGTGAAAACTTAAGATAATTTGGGGAACCATACAACAAGGTAGTTATAGAGGCATGTAAGTGCCGAGATCACTTGATAAGGTTACACGAAGGATGATCGCATACCTTTGCAGAGGTTCTGAAGCGCTAATATAAAAGTACATTGATAAGCCCTATGGGCTTATTGATCTACACAAAGGTAGAGTTAAGGTACAAAACTGACATCACAAACATCTCAGGGTGTAGAAACTTGGATCCTGCATCCCCCCATACTACTTAGGGTAAGACTTCAGTCCATGTTCCATGGGTTGATGCCAAAAGGGCCATAGTGTAGGGATTTTCTTGGCTGACTAATGCTAAACCTGGGTTAGGGCACATCAAGTCAACAAATGGTTCCATTGCCGGGACCAGGATCTGCATAACGAGATGTGTGATGTCACACCATTTGAACCCAACTAAGAAGGGGATTGAAGACTGGTTGGATAGAAATATCCACAAATTCGTGGTGCAAGAAAACAGGAATCCACGATTGATGAAGGAATAATGGTTGGATAGATATTTGTATACATAAATTTACAAAATCTTCTTTTGTTCTTTCTCGGTTGAGTTATACCAATGGATGGTCAAGTTGGCAGACGACTAGGGAAGGTGTATGCTTGACGGTCCAATTGTGTGGACCCAGGAGTTAGTGAGGAAATTGGAAGCCTATGAAGATACGACCATGCGTGATGTCGATTGTTGGCTCGAGTGTATCATAGGAGGATTTGTGAAAAAGTTCGTGGTTGATACTTCAGTCAACTACAATGAAGTAGAGCATCGCTTCTTCAAGGGTGTGTGAGGTAAGTATTTGAAATCATTAAGTACTTGGATTAAGATGCTCTTGTGTGAAAATCGGGTCATGTAGTTACCTTGATGTTTGGAGCTACGCGAAGAGGAAGGTCTTTCAGGGATGGAGAATGAAAAGGTCTTGGGTATAGCCCGTTGATTGAGCCTCCTCTGAGTGACAACGAAGGAGCAACACAGGCTTCTCCACTGAGCGCTATTCAGTTGATAAGACAAGGGTTCCCATGAATACCTACATCGCCTCCATCCTCACCTCCATCGATTACCCCATCATCCACACTACCACCATCTCCACCACTATTCAACATGGCGAACTCCGTAAAGCTACCTGTGTTCAAGGGCATAGGAAATGAAGATCCGTACAAGTTTTGGTTTGTCGTGAAGGCTGTATGGGAAGTTGAGGGTATCACGACTGATAAAATGGAGAATGAAACATTGGTTAGTGCATTTCAGGACCATGCACTAACGTGGTATATTAAGTACAATGCTGATAAGCCAACGTCCAAATTGGCAAATATCCAGACTGCATTTAATAGGGAATTTAGTAGACCTAAGTCTCAAGCACAATCCATTGTGGTATTTAAGGAGATCATGATGAAGCCTGGGGATATGCCTTGGGATTTGGATCAAATATTGAAGTGTACAATCCATGAAGCTAACATGAACTTGACTGATGGGTAGCACTGCGAATGGTTTTTGGCCTCACTCCTGCCTCACCTAAGGGTCGCACTATCACAACAGAAGATTGGGACCCAATCAGAAGCTTTGGAATTCACGATGAGACTGCACGAGACACCGATGTAGGATATTAATATGGGGTTTCAGCAGATTCACGCATAGTTGTAGAACCTTTGCCTCAAAATGCAAAGCCTGAAGAAAGACATAATAGCTCAGCTAGAGGTGCGTGAAGAAGTATGGTGCCTGAAATGCAAAGGTTAGGGGCATGACAAGGATCAATATCCAGTCTTTGCAAACTATGTTGCAGTAGGGCGACCAATTCCTCTAAGGTTGGAGGTTGTAGTAGGGCCAATTACAGGGCCCGTGGTATGGTGTTCTATATGCCAGGTAGCTGGGAAACACACAACCAATAATCACCATTTGCTGCAGAAATTCGTACAAACACCACAATGAATCTTCTCCAATTTCTATCAGTCAGTAGGTCATGATGAGTGAAATTTTCGTAGTTACGAGTTAATGATGGGCAAGACACCTAAATACAGGGTGCAAGCAAAAACATGACCTCCAGACCAAGGTGTTGGAGGAGCGCGAGGTGAGTATTAGGGGCATGACCAAGGCTGAGGTGGAGGAGCAACCAGTAGGGGCCGCGGGCAACTTATTTGTTACAATATTAGAGGACTGGGACACTACACAAGAGACTACTTGAATCTGACGTGATTGTCATGCCACTATTGTACTTAGTTTGACCATGCGAATGAGGATTGTTATCGGGAAATCTAGTGTCCACTCGGAGCTGCTAGTCCCACTAAGACTGGTAGCTATCTTAGAAACAAGCAAACTAAAACTACTTTCGCTTTCCTTTATGAGAAGTAGATAAGAGGGGAAAAAAGGACAACAACCTCAGTCTTGTGCTTGGTTCCTTGTTTGGTTCCTCTCCTTTCTTATAGATCTTTTCTGCTTCTTCTTCATCTACCCAACTTCAAAGAGCACCTTTGGAATCAAAGTGGCATAATACTATTGAAGAACAGAGATTTACAATCATAAGCAATACAGGACCAGATATGTATTGACCACACAAATGCATATATCGTCAAACATACAAGAATGTGGAGGAAAACTTGAATAACTTGATTAATATCAAGAATAGCAAAGAGGATTACAACCAATTGTTATTACCCAGCATCATCCTCCATCATGAAAGCCCTTCTTCACCTCATGTAAAGCTTAGATCACCCAACACTATGATGTTGCACCAGGAAACCAACAACACTTCCTTACAAGATACAAGATTCCAGCCTCTGGATCTCTGTGATGAGGGATCCATATATAGATGATTGTAGTGGGGTGAGTCAGCTTCTGGGATTTTTATTAGTGTCCTCTCTCTGAAATTTCTTGATTTCACTTGGAGATTGATGATCTCTTACTCATCCCTAGGTGAATTCAGAGAGGCAAGTGTTAGAGGAGAAGTTTCTGGAAGATTCCATGATCCTCCACCTCGCAAATTGTTTCTGCCATTTGTCCATTCTCACCCATCGCACCCTATAGAAGGGATTTCCAGTATGCATCGCACCCTTTACACTAAGCAGGTGATATGCATTGCACCATCTGCACTGGGCATTCTGTATGGTCCAGTTTTGACCAATTATGAGTAGTTTTCTGTGGAGAACTTCTGGGAGATGATGTAATCAGCTGACCTTGTTCTTTTATGGTGTGAAGCAACAATTTTAGGGACTTAGGAGCCCTTGGTTTATGGAAATTTATTATTGGGGTTGCAGTGCCAAAAAATTTCTATAACAGTTGCCCCCTAAAGCATGAGGTCGTTAATCTTTTGATGTTGGGTGAAATGCTTTATCATGAGGATTCAAAGTTTTTTCAAGCTGGAAGGCGACCTGTAATAAGATAAAATACAATACATTATATTCATAATATTTTTCATGATATAGCTGAGGCGGGCATTCCCATGCTCAGCTTTACAAATTCATTTTCATGTACATAGGATAGACAACCGTCTGTGAAGCAGACTAATGATTTGGACGGATTCATCATCCTTTGATTTGGATGATCATTTGTTCGGAAATTATGTACATTTCATGTCTTTATATTCCTGAATATATCATAGCCCGGATGGCTGAAACTAGATCCGAGGTCTTCAAAACTCGTTCAATCTTCACTCGGAGTACAAGTCGATCCATGTGAAAGATGTTCTGGAGTCGAACATGGAAAGACATTGCCTAATTACCAGCCAATAATGTAAGCTGTTAACAGGCGCGAGAGGAATCACCAATAATGACAATGACCCTCAAGGTACTACAGTACAATTCGCATGGTGTGAAAAAGGGACTTGGCGTCGAACACCATGCAAAATCTCTCGGTCAAAGGCCATTGATGTAAACCTGTCGCCGAAAGTGAGAAACTTGCCATTGAGGCATGCAAGCTTCAAAGTACTGAAAGGGGTTGTTCGTAGGTCGAGTTCTTAGATAATGAGCTGAAGTCGACAAGAAGTGACCCATCGTAGGAGGGCCTTAATGAATCCCACATCTACGACACGGAACAGAGCAAATGATTTTGGAGGTGAAACAATCTGATGATACAAGGTTTAGGGTGGCAGTCATGAAAGAATGGAGCGTGAATGTATTGTAGCGGATGAGACACAGGTGAATTCTCTGAGCAACTTCTCTTGAACATATCAGTGACACTGACATGGATTGGTAGCGTTAACTCCAAATATGGATGGTGTGATGGACCAATGGTGATATGACCGGTGAACGGAATAACCCAACCTGACTTGGATGTGGAGTGAAAGTGTCATGTTCAAGAGTGACTTGCTACCAATAAAGTTTCTTCATGTTTTCTTCCCAATTTTTCCCCAGTTATTGCTGACCAATACCTCTTATCAGGCTTGAGGAGGATAACATATGCTTGTTCTATAATCCGCCCTTCGGGCTAACCTGTCGCTATGTTTTAACGAGCCTAGAGACAGTGAAACTCATTCTCGTCCATTTAGACAAGTTTGTCGTTATTGATTTTAACGAGTTTAATGACAATGATAACTCGGTCCTTTTTCAATTTTAGAGAGTCTGAAAAGGGATGGAAAGGAAACTTCAATAATCCTTTTTCATCATATAATCCCTTAAGTCCAAAAAAGTGTAACATAATACGAAAGGGATGAATTTTCGGTAGTTTTAACAAGCCGAACAAGACAAGCACTCGATCTTTTTGTGAAAATCCATCAGGTCCAAAAAGATTAAAATCTAGAGGAGGGATAACACTTCCAATGACTTTAACAACCCAGAGAGGCCAATAGCTCGACAATATTTTCATATTTTACGATTCAGGTGAAAATATCTTAAAGGAGACTTGTTTTTTGAGGAACGAGTGATAATTTCGGGTAGCAGCTGATTCTAGGTAAGGTTTGGAATTTTCCAATCACGATAGTGTCACAAGGATGGCTAGCAAGATCACTCGTCATAGCTGTTCCTCAAAAGGGTAACAATCAAATGGAGGTGTATGATCGGCTAAAACAGAGTGGAGGTGATGACGAGAACACAACCAAGGCTTAAAAGCTGATGATAATGCATTCACAATGGTTATTTACTAGAAATTGGTTGATTTTTTAATGAGCTTAAACTCTGGGGGAAACATTTGCTCATTGCTTAGGTTTTTTAACGAGCTTGAAATTCACATAAAAACTGCTCGTGCCTGTCATATAATAAGGATATCTCATCGATAGGTTCAATTTTTATGGAGCTTGCACCATTCAAAACTTTGCTCCACATCCCTTCATTATGCAAGCTAGGAGTGATCAATCCTACCAGTTTAAAGGGTTTGAGAATCTACAAACTAAGAAAATAAATGGTCGCTCTTCACTTGCATGCCCCCAGGTATAATGAAAAATTTCCAGGCTACCATATAGAAGTTCTCGCATCTGTAAGATAGTTTCCATCCACATAGCAGATAGAAACACTTCTTGGCTTAGTCCATCTGGACAAAGGTGATTCTCACTCCAACCACCTAACCTTGACGAGGGAATATTATTCCGGTCTAACCCCCTTTTCCTATATGGACGAGTGTCGGACCAGTCATTCTCCTTCGCAGAAACCTACACTATACCTAGAGCTTCCCTCCCAGAGCAGGCTAGGGTGCATGCTCCCTGGATTTCAGTCATGTCCTCTCGAGTCACTTGCGCTCTTCAGGTGGACGGACTGGAGATTGATGAGACATTCCTTGCATGAAAAGACCATTTAGGGATGGAATTTGACTATTAGCTATGTGTGAGCGGGGGAACGAAAGCCAGTCTACGAGCTGGACCACTCGGCCTTCATGCGGAAAACACATTACTTTAAAGAGTGAGGAGACAATGGCTCCCATGCTATAAATATAGTTGCGCCCAAGGAGTATATTATAATCTAGGGGTCCTTGGACTACCATTACGTTCATATAAATGGTTTTTCTTCTCAATGTTATGGGCATATTGGGAAGGATCCCTAACGGTCGACTGGTTCCTTTGTCGAAGCCTGTTAGATTTCTCATCTCAAGCAGAAGAGATGGCGAACCAAGTGCTTTCCAAGCAGTTGAGGAAATGATACTCACAGAAGCCCCTTCATCTATGATGGTACCAGCCATGACCATTTTGTATGCTTGTACAATGATTCAGAATGGTACACTAGCTAGTAAACGGGGTCTGCCTAGTAGATTCGAACCGAAGGAAACTACCAGGTTGCTTGGAGGTGGGACCAAATAGACGACAGGATATGACTCTGGTGAAATTCCTTCCGGCGGTAAAGGAACGGGTAGATTGCCCCCATGTTCATTAGAGTCTGTGTTTATGAAAAGAATTCGAATGGTGTCGCTCTCATTCTCTTCAGTGACTGTATCATCTGAAGACGGACCTTCTGAAGGCAAGACCAGGTCAACTGCCGCCTCGACCTTTTGAATTTCATCTGGTGTGGATTCAGAGGGTTTATCTTTAATGATAGACGCTTTGACTGACCACAATGGCATGTCAGTCAGATTTTAAACCAGTGATGGACTCAGCAAGAGTTTCTCATATCTAGGAGGAAGCCGTAGCAGTGAAACCGGACAGTTATCCAAAACTCTTTTAGCTTCGTATAGGAAGGGACAGCGGTGGATGATGTGATCACCTTCACACAGTTTATAAGGAAATTTACATTTCCTTTTCTATCTAGATACTTCGCTTTCACTAGTTGACGGTGTACTTTCAACACGATCAAAGGTTGATGACACTGGATTGTGCAAATGAGGAGACCAGTCCCTTAAGATCCGAGGGATGCAAGGACAATCTCGATGATAATGGTCTCCTTTGCAAATGACACATGGAGATTCAGGCTTGGACGGTGCAGTGTGTGGATTTTTGCTAGAAGATGCATGGTTGCCCCATTCCACTTCTTCTTCTTCTCAGTTACTTGATCTTTAGCTTTACTAGCTTCATCAAGTGAAGAGGAAGGAAGAGAGGGAAAAACAGACGAAGTAGAAGGTTGGGGGGTAACTCTAGTATCATCTAGTTATTGATTTTATTGTCAGGAATCACGGTGGTTTGAACGACAGAGGTCAAGAAGAGTCATATTGGCAAGCCAATTGTCAATCCTAGAAGTGACAATGTAGCCATATGAGGTGCACCAACATCTTCCCAAGAGGAGAAGGGACTAGGATTTCCTCCAAGGGGAAACCCTTGGTTGGTGGATTCCATTTTCTCAACCTAAGATAAAAAAGGGAACAATGACGTTATTCCAATTAAAATAAATTTTAGATGCTTTGACACACCTTTTTTTCTTCAATTTTTAAGAGTCGAGAAAAAACAAAAGATGACTCTAGTCGCCTTTGATTTTAATGAGCTCGAAGTGACAAATGCTCAGATGGACCTTTTCCTTTAAGGATTCTGAAAAGGAATGAAAGAGACTACTTTGGAAATCTAGACAGAGGGATTACCAAACTAATCACAAACTGCAGAATACTTTTTACGGCATGGCAGTCAATCTTCCTGAATGCTGTGTTTAGTGCATTGCGATCGATAGGGCGGCAGACACAACTTCCTAAGGATAAAGGATATAGCCTGTTTTGGTCTCCCAATATATACTCGATGGTACGTGGGAACACAAATCTGTACTGGAACTTGTCATCTCAAAGAGGAGGAATCACCCAACCAACAATGAAAGCGACAATTACCAGGTTTTACGATGCTGTAATACGTCTCTAGCCTAGACTTCTAAATGTTGTGCGTTAGATTCCAAAGTGTTTTTATGTTCATTAAATTTATTTTACAGTTGCTTAAGAATTTTCCTTTGAGGTTCACCGCGTGATGCAGATATATAATTCCTAAAATGAAATCTAAGATGATAAACAATCATTTAATCTTCTTTTGCAATGAAAATCCTAGCTACTAAGGAAAGAGAAATGAGTTTCTTCCAACATAGAGAAGAGAGCACACACTATATGCACTACCCTAAATCAAATCAACAAGTAGTATAAATGCAAATGAACATGCATGTATTTGTTTTCAACCTTCTTAATGTGTGAATGACAAGAAGAATGCTAAGTACAAATTTTGAATTATCTTTTCAAAGCGACAATACTAACAAATTTCTCTTCAAAACGAAAGGAAGATAACGACGACACTTTGCAATTTTGAATTGAAAATTGTTTTTGACACTTGAGAAACTACTAATTCAAATCAAATACAAGAGTAATAGTATAATCAACCATCAAGAACAATAGGATTCTCTTCCATGACTGAAAACGACACTTCCAAATCAAGAAACGACAGTCTAATTACGCTACTTCTTCGTAAAAGAGAACTGAAAATGGCACACAATACATAAAAACATTTATAGTTCTTTGCATAATGGATGTGGAATGATGGAAAGGAAGGGGGTTTCCACAGTGGTATACTGATCATAGACAACAAAACTCCTGAATAGAGCTGAAGAGAGTGAAGAAAAACCAAAGTCTGAAGGCAAAATTAACCTTTTCTGACCATCGCACCTGTTACACAGGGAATCCAGTATGCATCCCACCTACTACACATGGTAGGTGTGATGCATTTAGACTTCCTTGAAGAGAGGGTGCGATGGTACCAGTGTGAGACTTTTACTTGGTCCTTGGTCACAATTTGTAGTTCAGTTCAGGGATTTAGGCCGAGCAAGTGATGTTTAGTAAATATAAATCATAGGTGTTGATCTAATGAGATTACTAGAGCCACCACTAGGGCAATTAGAATGTTTACAGATCGATTGTTCAATTTATAAACAAAACCCGGAGATAGACTGAAGTAGCATTGATCTACTTTGCACTTGCATAGCAAATGCAGTTCGAAGCCTAGCTAGCTTGACTTCAGGCTCCATTTGTAAGTTTATAAAACAAACAAATATAGACTAGAAAACAATCTATTCGCTCCCCAGTGGAGTCACCATTTTGTTATCGGGAAACCAAGTGTCCACTCAGAGCTGCTAGTCCCACTAAGATTGGTAGCTATCTTAGAAACAAACAAACTAAAACTACTTTCGCTTTCCTTTTTGAGAAGTAGATAAGAGGGGAACAAAGGACACCAACCTTAGTCTTGCGCTTAGTTCCCTGCTTGGTTCCTCTCCTTTCTGATAGATCTTTGCCACTTCTTCTTCATCTACCTAGCTTCAAAGAGCACCTATGGAATCAAAGCAGCATAATACTATCGAAGAACAAAGATCTACAATCATAAGCAATACAGGACCAGATATGTATTGACCACACAAATGCATATATCATCAAACATACAAGAATGTGGGGGAAAACTTGAATAACTTTATTAATATCAAGAATAGCAAAGAGGATTACAACAAATTGTTCTAACCCAACATCATCCTCAAGCATGAAAGCCCTTCTTCACCTCATGTAAAACTTAGATCACCCAACACTATGATGTTGCACCAGAAAACCAACAACACTTCCTTACAAGATACAATATTCTAGTCTCTGGATCTCTGTGATGAGGGATCCATATATAGATGATTGTAGGGGGGTGAGTCAGCTTCTAGGATTTTGATTAGTGTCCTCTCTCTGATAGTTCTTGATTCCAATTGGAGATTGATGATCTCTTACTCATCCCTGGGCGAATTCAGAGAGGCAAGTGTCAGAGAAGAAGTTTTTGGAAGATTCCATGATCCTCCACCTCGCAAACTGTTTCTGCCATTTGTCCATTCTCGCCCATCACACCCTAAAGAAGGGCTTTCCAGTATGCATCGCACCTTTTACACTGAGCAAGTGAGTTGTATCGCACGCTCTGCACTGGGCATTCTGTATGGTCCAATTTTGACCAGTTATGAGCAGTTTTCTATGGAGAACTTTTGGGAGATGATGTAATCAGTTGACCTTGTTCTTTTAGGGTGTGAAGCAACACTTTTAGGGACTTATGAGCCCTTGGTTTATGGACATTTATGGTTGGGGTTGCAGTGCCCAAAAATGTCTATAATAAGGATTTCCCTATATTGTTGGCTAAGGTTCGTGAAAAGAGGGCACAGCCTCCGCAATTGACTCAGAACCTATAGATGATGAGGGCTAAGCCTCGTGAGGAAAACCCTATGGTAAACATTATGCTGCAAAGTGGAACAATGACGGTGAGGATAAGGGGAAGCAGCCTACAGAGGGTGAGTGGGTCTGCAAAGAAACAAAAAAGGAGATCAGGTTTGATCTGGAATGTGCAAAAGAAACATTTATGGAAGCAAAGAAAAGTTTCGCCGAGGCCTCTACCTCAAGATGTTAGGAGAAACTGGTTGAAGAAATGGGCCCATCCATGATTACCACGTTCTTGGAGACCTGCATGAAAATGCTCCACGATAGTAAGGCTGTGAAGGGAATGCACGAACTAATCAATCAGTGCACTGGCATGGACAATGCTATTGGCGAACTACACATAGTTAGAAATCTTGGTAAGCATAAGGTAAGGAGTGGACGTGAGATGAGACTCACCACGCAAATAGGGCAATACAAAATTGACCAGTGTATCTTGGATATGGGGTCTAACACGAATGTTTTTCCAAAAGAAGCATGGGAAAGAATGGGGAGACCTACACTCCAGCAGCCTCCAATCGAGTTAAGGATGGTGAATCAACACAAAATCATCCCAATGGGGAGGTTGTAGGGTTAAAAGTTGACATCGAAGGTGAGAGTGCACTGCATATTTTGAAGTAACAGAGATTGTGGATGCCAAAAATCCCTACCCCACGCTCCTTGGGTTCAATTGGGCCACTAACATGAATGAGGTAATCAACCTAAAGAAGCAAAATATGATATTTGAGAAGAAATTGCTCTGCGTAGTGGTTGCACTGGATCCTGCAGAAGGATCGTGCTATACAGAACCGATCCAGTATTATGGAAGTGATGATGATTTGGACTAGATTTACAGGATAATGGCATGAGACCAGGATTGGGTGAATCCAACAGCAGATTGACGTATTGCATGGGACCGTGAGAGCTCCTGCACATCAGATTTCGATGGAGAACTGGAGCACTGGTAGAACCTATTGCATGAAGTATCTACGTTGCGTTGTAATATGATGAACAAATCATTGTGATGCCTATCATCAGAGGTAAGAAATTTGCCTCACTATGATGGGTTAACTGACGTTGATCATTTTTTGGATGCATTCGAAAGGGAAGTTCCCAAGATGCATCACTTCCAGGAATTATATTGGGCACTGTGCGCTACACCTGTAAGATAGTGGGGTACACACAAGGATAGTTTTGAGGATTGGAACGAATATAGAAGGATGATGAGGATACGCTTTGGCCATCGAAAGGTACAACTAACAGAAAAGTATAACCGGAGGAATGATCCACAGGATCTTTTTTCCAAATGGACTGAAGTATATGGAGTGAAGCCTCAACCAGAGTGGGTCCGTCTATTTTTTTATACCTTGGATGTTATACCAATGAATTGGTACTTGGAGATAGAACTCCATCATTGTACTGAAGAATGGGATGTTTTACGCCAAGGATTTCTGATGATGTTCAGTTTTGAGGATGGATTTGAATATATTGATGAAGCATTGCAGAAGGTTAAGACAACCATCTTTAGGATACCACAGGATCCTCTAGACCTAATTCAACCTGATTAGACTACCCAGCTGAGCCATGTGCTGGAGTGTTACAATGTTACAGTGGAAGAAGAAGACGAAGACCCGAGAAAGATTAATATCCCAGAGACTGAAGGTCACCGCAGAGTTGAAGGGCCACAACTAGAGAACCTTGACATAACAGAGCCACTTAGAACTAGACAAGTGAACATTGGCATGGAGGCATAGCCAAAGTTTACAAAGATTGGGGACTATTGGGATCACGCTATAGTAGATAAGGTCGCTGAACTGCTCTATGAATTTCAGGACTTGTTCCCCATGAAGTTTTTCGATCTGAAAGGAATAATAAGAGACTTGGGTGTCATGAAGATCACCCTAAAACCGAATGCGAAACATGTGAATCAAAGACCTTACTGCCTCAATACAAAGTATAAGGAAAGGGTCCTCGTTGAGTTAGATAAGATGCTCGTAGCTGGTATTATTGAACTGGTGGAAGAATCTCATTGGGTAAGCCCAATAGTGGTTTAGGAAAAGAAGTAGAAGGAATAAATAAGGATATGTGTAGATCTCAGGAAGTTGAATGATGCCTGCATGCATTATCCCTTCCAAACTCGGTTCATTGATGATCTCCTAGATAATGTTGGTGGCCAAGAAGCGTATTCATTCACTGATGGGTTCTCTAGCTACCATCAAATCAAGATCACACTGAAAGATAGAAGTAAGACAAACTTTGTGACTGAATGGGGAGGCTTCTAGTATACGGTGATGCCTTTTGGGATGAAGAATGCATCGACGATCTTTTCGTGCATAGTCATCACTACGTTCAAGGATTTTATTCATAAATTTCTAGAAGTATACTTTGATGGTTGGACAATGTTCGGATTGGTGAAGCGCCATGTGGCAAGTTTGCATCTGATGTTAGATACATGATGGAGATAACAAATCATGCTCAATCTGAAGAAATGTTTGTTCTATGTCCCTTTTGGGATCTTGCTAGGCCATGTTGTATGCAAACAAGGCTTGATGGTAGACCTAGCTAAGATTGTGGTCATAATCAATTTGGAGGTGCCAAGGAGTCTGAAATAGTTGTGCGCAACACTGGGGCATATGGGATACTATAGGAAATTCATCAAGAACTATGCCTAGATTACCGCTCTGATGGAAAAATTGTTAAAAAATGATGTTACATTTTGCTGGAATGAAGAATGCCAGAAGAGCTTGGATGTGCTAAAGGAGAAGATGGTCACCAAGTCGATCCTAGTCTTCCTAAATTGGAAGAAGGAATTTCATGTGCATGTGGATGCGTCATGTATTGCATTGGGAGCAATACTGACATAGGCTGGTGAAGGGGACTTGGATCATCCTATAGCACTTGTAAGTAGGAAACTGTCAAAAGCTGAGAAAACTTATTGCACAAGAGAGTGCAAAGGCTTAGCTATGGTGTGCGCACTCCAAAAGTTTAGGCACTATTTGTTGGGGAGACACTTTAAGATGTATATAGACCATTCCATGTTGAAATACCTAGTTAACACACCTGTGCTGGGGGGAAAGATATGCCGATGGATGTTGTTTTTCTAGGAGTATGATTTTGAAGTTATTGTGAAACCAAGGCGTTTGAATACTGGACCGGATCATTTGTCATGCATAAACGGGAGAGAAACTTACTAATTTGGAGGAGATACCTGACGCGCAACTTTTTTTAGTGTGCATCACTGATAGTCACCTTGAAGATATTATACACTTCCTAACGACAGGTACGAATCTAGAAGGATATACAAGACAATAGAAGAAGGAAATGGTGGTGCGCGTGACAGACTTTTCTATCATTGCAGGGCACTTATGCAAAATGAGGTCAGATGAAATATTGTGACATTATGTGCCAAAGTTTGAAGGAAAAAACATCCTCGTTGAGGCTCATGATGGAGACGCAGGAGGTCATTATGCAAAAAAGCAACAACGCAAAAGATTCTACGAGCTGGGCTATGGTGGCAAACCTTGCACAAGGATTCAAAAGAATATTGTAGGGAATGTGACACATGCCAAAGGATTGGTAGACCCTCTAGTAAGGATGAGCTACCATTGAATCTATAGATATCACTACAGCCCTTCAAGAAGTGGGCGATTGACTTTGTAGGACCAATTCAGCCTCCAAGAAAGAAGATGGGTGCACGATACATCATCACCGCAACTGAATAGTTAACTAGATGGGCAGAGGCACAACTTGTGAAATACTGTATGAGCGTGATGACAAAAAAAATTATCTTTGAGTACATGCTGACAAGGTTCGGTTGTCCGAAAATTCTAGTGAGTGATCGTGGCACACATTTTCTCAATGAGATGATCAATGCAATGACGAAGGAGTTTCAGGTGTACCATCAAAAGAGCATGCCCTATCATCTGCAAGCTAATAAGACGATGGAGGCATTTAATAAAATATTGGAGACTGTGCTCACGAAGGTTTGTAATGCTCAAAGAGATGACTGGGATGTTCACATACCCGCGGTGCTATGGGCTTATAGAATGACTTGCAAGAAGTTGACTGGACAAACACCGTTCAAACTGGTTTATGGCATGGAAGTTGTGATGCCGATGGAGTACATTGTACCTAGTCTACGCATAGTAGCATTCACAGGAATGGTGGGTTGCGGAGCCCTAGAGGTGAGGCTCACGTAGCTAACAGAGCTTTAAGAAGATAATTTTCTAGATGGATTCCACCAACTGGTTCAAAAGGAGTGTGATAAGGCATGGCGTGATCGACACATCAAACTACGCACCTTCAAGGTAAATGATCTAGTTTTGTTATATGATAGCATGTTTGATAAATTTCGAGGGAAATTTAGGATACATTGGCTGGAGCCCTATGTCATCAAGGAGATTACCAATGGTGGGGTAGTTCAGTTGGTAAAATTGAATGGAGAACCATTCCCAAGACGAGTGAATGACAGTCAATTGAATCCATACACTGGTGACACAGCTAGATGACTACATGATGGAAGTATAGTGTTAGTGCTCCAGGTAGTTGAAAGGAGGCATTTGACTATAAACTACACTGCCGAGGTTGGGGGGTTGCGCAATTAGGGAACTGTGTGAAATGAAGGAATGTCATAGTGTCAGCAGAAACGCATAGGAAGTTCTGCTACCCAAGAAGGGACCATGCAAGGTAGCCAAAAAGTGACCATTATGGTCATTTCTCATGACTTGATAGTCAGAAAATGACCAAATGGAGCGTGGGGCAGCATTTAAGTTGGAATTTAAGGGTAAAAATAGTGAAAATCTACTGCTAATCCAGCATTTATAAATGAGTTATGGGGGGAACGATTGGATTTGAATTTGAAAATGCCTATAAATTACAAGTGGATACCTAGCGAAAAACACTTGCCATTTTGTGAATTGAGGTATTAAGCTCTCAAGAACATATGAACCCTGATACCTTTGAAGCCCTGATAGTGAGTTCAACATTTGAAAAGTTTCCAACAGAGATGCAAGTGTTGTTGTCTAGCATAATGATGGCACCCGCAGCTACTGTGAGTGTAGGAGAAGCACTGACAGCTGAAGGAACGACACTAGAGATAGTAATGGTGGCTAAGGGAGTTTCCGCGGAGGTTGAAAGTGTAGAAGTACAAACAGAAGTGATGAAATCCCTGAGGAAACCTGGGCTGAGGCCTACGTCGACCAAGGAGGGTCCAAAATCAAAGAAGGTCAAGAAGAAAGCATAATAGCTGGTGCGCACGTCACCAAGAAAGCATCTACAGACAGGAAAGCCCACTGCGCAGGAAAATGGTAAGGTGATTGACCTAGAGCTTGAAGTTGAGGTTGAAGAACTCCATATGGGCATGGATGACATTGATATGGAGGGGCCGAAGGACATTGATGTGGAGGGGTTTGACCCCATTTCTAAAATGCTTGAGTAAATTCCTCCATGCAGAGGCAAGACAAAGGTTCCGAAGGATATTGATGATAGTAAGGTCACACTATACACACCCTTACTATCGAACCAAATTTTCTTTGAACATTCGTGCCTGGGGCACATCCCCTATTAAAATTGGAGGACTAGGATTTGGTTGATGTGGAATGCTTTCCCCATTTAGTGATAGACCAACTTATGCATCACGTCTTCTACAAAGACTCTAGTGTGACCATGCAAGAGCCGAGAAAGTGGGTAAAAGGGGTGGATAAGGCAAGTTTGTTAAATATGTTGTGGGTGCTACATTACAACCACACACCCATAACTATGGTAGTGATCAAGTAACTGCTGTGCTTGGTGCACGATGGATGTTTATGTCTAGAAGAGCTGATACCCATCACTGACATGCTGATCTATAAGATCACTCGACTGCTGCACTCAGGAGAAAATCCATCCATGGTATTTGGTGGCAAGATAGGTGAGCATGACCTTGCTGAAGCATTGAAGGACAAATTCAAACTCACTAAGAAGCTGTGTGGCTATGTCATCACAAGTATAGCTGACCCTGCAATCAAAGTAGCGACACAAATCTTGGTAGGAAAGATTATGTGAAAGTGTCATGCATATGAAGTGTTGGCACCAGTAGTAGCCTTAGCGGCCTGGTGCACAGAGGGCATATAAATTAACTATGTGCGCTACCTCTGTGGGTAGTTCCTTGCAAACTGTAGAGAAGCATAGATCACAGTAAAACATTCCACTATGCCTTGTTGTTGATGTCCATAGTGTTGGTAGCATGGGATTTACGAGAGGGTAGCCAATTTCCTTCGGTCACGCCCAACCTACCATAGGCAGCGAAGTTTGCATCACTACGGGATACGAAGGACCCTCAAAGGGTCAAGGACAGTAAGGTCTTTTGGATCTTGATGGAGATCAGTATCCATATGGCTCTCAACTACAAACCACAACTATAACCAATTGTGTTTGAGAAGTTGTAGGTGTATGTGGAGTTCAAGGCCAACTTAAAACAGGTCTCGATACATGCATGAAAGGACCCTAAGCAGAAATGGTATGGCTTGCCATACTTGGACACAGATGATGCAATTACAGAGGTCCTTGACCACTGGTCAATAGATTGGTGCACTGCCTCAGACTTGATAGTTGGGTCTATGAAGACCACAACGCAGTGGAAAAAGGAAGAGGCCAAGCTAAAGATGGAGTATTTGGCCGCAAAGAGAAAAAAGGAGGCTAAGGACAGGGCAAAGGCAAAGTGCACCGCAATGAAGCAGACAGGAGGACTGATGGAAGAAGAGGAGCATGGCTTTGATAGGAGTCAAAATTCACCTTCTTCAGAGATAGAGGAGGAGGACCAGATGTTGGCTTGTTGGGGCCTGACCTAGGTTCAGAAGTGATTTAGCCAAACAAATCCCGAAAATACCAACCCTTTCAGCAACAGTTCGCGATGCGCAGACTGAGCTCTCATCTGAGGCAGTATGGGAGGACGCTGGAACTTGGTTTCCACACCCTAGGGATGTCTTGATGTAATCTAGGAAGTTTGTTAACTGAACCTGCACTGCTATGCTGCTCCATGCAGCCGTCTATCCTTCGTAACTTGTGCAACTATTTCCGTGCAGCTCTGTAAAGAGCGTGAAGAGGTGTTGTCTAGATCCTTTATCCTTACTATGATATTCTTATAGATATTAACTTAGTTATATCGACCCAATATTCTCATTAATCATTCAACATTCATAACTAGTGCACACAATCATAAAACTGTAAAGAGATGCATAAATATAACAGAAGCATAGATACACAATATTTCATAATCAACCTATCTTTTATTAATTCCCTGTCCAAGTACAATCCCAACTCCATCCTACGCACTCAGCTGTAAGGGTCCACACACACAACTGTGGACTCTACCGTGCCTCTGTGCACTTAGCTACAAAGCCTCTTTCTACTACTACAACCCAAGACTTGGACTTACAGACTAAGAGCTAATTCATCCACAAAAAACTAAGACTTCCTTTACACTTAGAGCCTCGCTCTATTTATACAATCCCATGGTCCACAGACCATGGGTAGTTGTTGGGTCTTGAAATTGTCATTCATTTCCATTACAATTTGAATATTATGTCCATTATATCACCTCCATTTCACCTTCATTTCACTACCATGTCACTACATTCATCTCACTTTCATTATCATTGGGTCACATTTATGTTTTTCCAAACTTTATTAATTCTTAGCATTTTTAAGTGAATTTGTGGTTAAAAATTAGAAAATAATGTGCATATGATTATACCTAATAAGTGGGATGAGATTGTTGACATGTGTAGGTAAAAATGAAGCTTCTAGAAGACCTTTATGTGGCATCCTAAGGCCAAATTCGAATTTGAGTGGAGAGGATCATGGGATAATGAGGATATGTGTCACATTTCCTATTTATATTGAAACTGTAAGAAGACATGTGTATTATCATTTCCTATTTTGATTAGAACTCTAGAGGTATAGGGAGAGATTCACAGACTCTCATTAATGAGATGACTTCTCATCCTTTTGTATAAATAGGAGATCTCTCTCCTTCATTCGGTAGCTTTGGGAAGCTTTGGAAAGCTTTTGTAAACTTTTCTTAGGTCAACTTGTTGTACTTCGTCATTTTGAAGAATTTGAATAAAGCTTTGATGTTCCCAACATGGAAGGAGATGTGAAGTAGATGTCATGGAGCATATTAGAATGTAAAGTAGAGCAGATTTTATTTTGTAGTTTTGCTTTGATTTCATTCAAATATGTCATTTTATTGTTTTTAAGTTTAATAGTTTAGATTTTCAATTCATGCAAGTTTAATTCATGCAAGTGTGTTCAACCAATTGATTGTAGATCTATATAACTCTGTAATCTATGCTTAACACAATAGTCTAAGAAAGTATTGGTGCTTGGAGCATTAGAGCACACAGTAGATTAGTTTTCCTTCACATGTTTTGTATTCAATTTTGTTGCAATTTCATTTTCAGTTTTAGAACAATGAAGTATTGAATCCCTCCAAATGCTATCACAAGGAGGTAGTTCTCCCAAAATTGCATAGTGGAGTGATAAAACACTTCATTTAACTGTTATAGTATATTAGTTGCAATTTCACTTTCAGTTTTAGTATTTCATTTAAGTTTGTTGCAATTTCATTTTCAGTTTTAGAACAATGAAGTATTGGATCCCTCCAAATGTTATCACAAGGAGTGTTAAACAAAAAATTGTCACCATGACTTTCTACAGTTTTTGTGAGTCCATCAACACTCATACATACCTCCTTTGCAAGTCTTAAGCCTCAGCTCTTCATGTCAAGCATTGAAAATGGGAGAAAGACCTTAAAAATATCTCAAATCCTGGTTTCGCACTTTCTCCTAGCATTTCCTGCAGTGCCGCACCCAATTGTCATGTTTCTTGTGAACCTGATCGCTCTGTCTGTCGAGTAATGGGTGCGAACCCCTGTAAAAGTAAAAAAGGTGTGAGTTCATTCTTAAAAACTCATCTTGGGTCACTTCTAGACACTTCTAGAAGGAATCTTGCGCTGGCAAGTCCGCTCCACCTTGGTTCATCCATTCCATAACTAAGGGAGCTAACTCCATGATATGAGGTGCTTATTCCATTGAAGGAGGAACTTATCCCTTCAATGGTGGACCTGCAACTTCCTCCATTTGCACTATAAATTCAGGCATTGGGCTGGTGGTAGGGGGGGTTGAAAGCTGAAGATTCTTGAGGGTAAATGTTGGTGGAAATTAGACTTCCTTTTTGAGATTGTGAGAGGAGAGATCACATATCTTTCATGTCATTTGGGAAGTGAGTGAGGCTTGTCAAAGTAGAGGAGACCCCTGCTAGACCCTGGAAAGAACTCGTGCAACATCAAGGCAAAGGTTGTAAGGTTCTTTTTGTTGGAAATAATACTAAGAGGGGGGGTGAATCAGTATTATCAAGTCAAATATTGCTTTTTCAAGAACCAATGATATACACTACTTCAGTTAGTTAAACCCGCGTATATACACAACTATGCAGAAGGAAACTCGCGTATACAAAGCAACCATTTAATTTACTTTATCTTTCTGATGATGATTGTTAATCTGTGATGCATAATCAAATAACCAGTAACCAGAGACAGTAAAACAGAGAAGAAAGACAATCACACACAAGAACACAAGATATAAGGTGGAAACCCAATGTGGGTGAAAACCACCTGCTGCAATTCGTCTCTATCTTTCTTTAATTAGAAACTTCTCTTACAATGTACTAGTGCAGTCCTTTACCAGTACGTAGGCTGCAACCTGCAGAGAGCTACAACTCTCTCGTTTTCCAGCTTCTCCTGGAAGGGAGCTACAACCCCCTTAGCTCTTGCACTAGCCAAGTTACTAGTACGTAGGTGCTGGCCTACCGAAGGCTACAACCTTCTCTTTCTTCCAGGGACCACGTTTCATCAATTTTCAGACTGGATCCATGAATATCAAACAATCATCAAGCAATTCTTCATCAACCAAACTCCTTTTTACCAACTAGATCTGAAATCAAGTAGATACTTCTCTGCCAGCTGTACCCAAAACACAGTACCAGAAACCACACAACAGAACCCAGAACACAGCAGCAATAAGCAAAAACAGCTAGATCACAACTTAAAGCATATACGCAATTTCAACAGTCTGCAACTTGTGTGCATACGCATCTGCGTATGGAACAACCTGCGTATACGCGCCTTTACTTCACCTAAACTGTGTGTATAGGCGCCCTTGCTTTACTGAACCTGCGTACAGATCTATAAAAGACAACACACTCTTCCAGATATTCAATCACTAATTAACCCAGATTTTCAGACTTATAGATCAGACAAGCGCCACATCTAGTAGATCAAAATCATACAAAGATACTATCATCCAAGCTTAAAGATTATGACCCATGAATAGAACTTATCCTTCCTTTGGCGCTAAGGTTCCTCCTTCCTTCAGATCCAGATCTGCATCACCACCCAATATACCAGCTCTTAGCACTTTATCAGATCTTCAATAATAATTCAGATGGTTATTTGTCACAAGATCTCCTTCCTCTTTTATAGCCTTAGGCCATCCCCAATATCATGGTCCAAAACCATAATATTTCAATACAATGAACCCAAAACTAGGGATCAACACATCTGACGAGACGCCATGGTCCAAAGCATAGGCTCAAGTTCCAAGATCTAACTGCCATGGACCAAAAGAATGATCCCCAACATATACGCACTTTTGTAAAGTATAACCCGCGTGTATACACTCCTTCGTCTAGATGAACCTGCGTATATGTCCTTTTCTATTTTCTGAGTGCCTGAACTGAGATCTGATACCAAAAAAGGTTGCCATCAAGGACAACACCTGTGCCATAGCTTCAAACCTGTGCCATAATGCCAACAATCTCCCCCTTTGGACTTGATGGCAACACCAAGATCCACCAAGATCATTCTCCCCCTTTGTCATCAAGGGAAAAGGATTGTGCTCCCCCGGAGTACATGCTGAAATCTCTGTCCTACTGTGCTGACCATGCTCCCCCTGACTGTAGGCAAGATCTGTAAAAAGGATGTTCTTTAAGAAGAACCAAGACTTATGCAACAATACAAGACCTTCCTATCACCAAAGGACTTAATACATACATCCATCACCCAACCAAGTGGGGCTCATCCATCCAACCGAGTGGAATACATCAGAAATTTACATATGATGACCAAATACATTACATCTTCATCCCAGGCATAGTGGGGAAACCAAAATAGGCCGTTACATGACCTTGACACCATATAAGAAAGAGATACATGATATAGAGACGAATATTTAAAACATGAAAAAGTCATCAACAACTGATAGTAGTAGCAACTGTCAATCATCATTCAGATCAGCAACCAAGATTTCCTTTTGTTCGCCCTCTGCCATTGTTCCACCTGAAATCAACAACAACTATGAATTCAGACAAAAAGCTTCTAAAATAATTGCAACAATGCACTATTAGAAAATTATCTGCTCCCCTTTAACCTGTGCTGGATGGTCTCTGTCAGACCCACATCAGAATATCTGTAACCAGAGCCTGCTCCTTCTGATATCCATCAAGCCTCCATATACACGACTTTCTCTGTAAGAACCAGCGTATGTACGCAGATACTCTTTATCCAACATGCGTACACCCATTTTTCTCTGAAACTGATAAGATTTAGCAGCAAGATGATACATCAACAACTCCTAGCTTCTGTCTGAGATATTCAAAAGTCTCCCTGGGAAGTGGTTTGGTGAAAATGTTAGCAACTTGTTCCTCGGAAGGAACATACTCCAATTTAACCTTTTGTTCCAACACTTGTTCCGGAAGAAAGTGATACTTGATCGGTATGTGCTTGGTCTTTGAATGCATGACAGGATTTTTTGAAATGCTGATTGCACTTGTATTATCACATAAGATGGGGATAGGTGGTGTACAAATGATTTGAAAATCCTGCAAGGTCTGCATCATCCAAAGGAGTTGAGTGCAGCAAGATGCAGCTGCCACATATTCTGGTTCAGTTGTAGATAAGGCAATTGAACTCTGTTTCTTGCTGAACCAGGACACTAATCTGGAGCCCATAAAGAATGCTCCACCACTTGTGCTCTTCCTGTCATCCACGCTTCCGGCCCAATCTGCATCTGTATAAGCATGAAGTGTGAGATCTGTATCTCTAGGATACCATAAGCCATAGTTTTGAGTCCCTTAAAGATATTTGAAAATCCTCTTCACTGCTTGAAGATGAGTTTCCTTTGGATTTGCTTGAAATCTCCCAACTATTCCTACTGCATGCATGATGT
>APFE031506565.1:14022-44795 GCA_000404065.3 Pinus taeda | reverse complement strand
TTTCTAGGTCTAAGGTAAGGGAGAAAATCCCACCCTAATCAGGTGCTTCTTTCTTCTAAGAGAAAGTAATGGGTTGGGCATGAAATCCTCCCTTTCCTAGTCTTTCGGTAGTAAATCAAGTAAATAACAAAAGGATGCGTAAGCATGCTTGAACATCAGGAAAGGATGTGCAAGTAGGCTTGACTGATAAGGAGAGGAAGCTACTACTTAAAGTATTTGGCGAATTGACCATCCATAAAAAGTCATGAAGTAGATGTAGATTCATAAATAAATGATTCTCCTGGCTCGGTTGGGTCGTGCAAAGCCGCTAGAGAAGAAAAAGGAGGGGAAAGGTCGATATGTCATATTATATATGTAATAATAGTTCTTCCTAAATACCATAAGAAAGAGGTTCTATTCTACTCGATCGGCCTATTCACTAATTGGGTATTTTGGGCTCCATATGAAACTTGTTGTTTCCATGGGTCATTGACATAATCTTCCACTGGGTTAGTCAATGTCATTTGTCATTAGGCAAGTCACTAAATGAGAGCCTTTCAGGTTCTTCCTTCTCCATCCATCCTCGCATCGTCCTAAGGTGCCAGTCAAAAGGGTAAGGGTGTGTTTGTTTCATTCCAACCAATCCTGGGTCTATAGTTGTTCCCTCCTAAAGCCTAAGGTATAAAAGTTCAGCCAGGGTTATCAAGTCTAGTTCTAGCAAGGAGAGTGAGTGGTTCCTATATGTGAGATAACCTCCTCCATACACAAGCTTTACCAGAGAGGTTTCTCTCTTCCCTTGACGAGGACTAGATAGAATACCTTATTTTAAGGACTCCCTTTCAGGAGATCCATTCATCCTAGCCCTTCCCTTTGGAAGCTGCTAATAAATCAAGCCAAGCCTACAAGCAACACATCCATATCTATCTAATGAACCAAAGAATAGGTAATTTCCCACCCCATAGCCTACGAGCCCCTTCTCATAGCCCCTTCTCATAGTCCCTAGTCAGTGCCAGTGGTCGTTGCCAAGAGTTAGGTCACTACCACAAGGTCAGGCTATAGTAGCCAAGCATTGACAATTGATCATACACTACCGGTCCTAGTACATCAGAGCTACCAAATACAGCTAGTCATAGTCCATCATTCCTAAATAGTCACTGCCTTATTATAATAGTACGGTTGCGGTCGCTGAGTGGAAGGAAGGACAAGTTGATGTTGAAGAAGGACAAGCAAGTTGATTTCCAAGTTGATCGTTTTATATACTCGCACCCTGGCAGGACTAAGGAAGCTAGGGTTAGACGAGGTGGCTAAGCTTGATACTCTTTGATTGATATAGAGAGAGATGGGCTTGATACACTCTTTTACAGGAAGGAGGAAGTAACATAAAGCACCCCACATAGCTCTGGACATGTACGGTACCGTATGGTATGGCACATGGTATAGCGACGAATTCTTCCCCGCCTAGGCTAGCCTGGCCTAGACTACATGGTTGGGCTGATCTATTGGACTTATTAGCTTTGCTACTCAACTGGGATACTCAGCTTCACTCCTGGGCTAGGCTAGAAATAGACATAGACATAGATCCAGGGAGGGGCCATCATAGTTAATCATAGCCAATAGACACACACAGCTTCTCATTGCCTTTAGGTATGTGCGATACAGTAGTCATTCATTGTAGATAGCCAGTTGCCTTTGCCAGGAGTACTTGTCCCATTGACAATAACCGCTAGTCATAGTCCCCATTATAGCCAGCTTTCAGTGCCAATTTCCAATAGTCATTAGTCTCCTTTTATAGACACACTGCCAGAATCACAAAGTTGGACCCCACAGGGTTGTACATATAGAACAATGGTTCCTACCTACTCGACACTGAACCTATGGAACCTTAGTTCTTTCTCGATCGGATGACATGAATGATACATTCATTACTAAATATGCACCCGTTGATGAGAATGGATCATGCGATAGACACATGTGTTTCATTCACGCTTGTCAGGGAATGACAGTCAGCAATGGGAAGTGGCCCGATTGATTGCATTGATTGCCCACATAAGTAGAAAGGGGTGGTACAATGAATGGATGAATGACAGCTTGAGCTTTGGCAGCCTTACCGATCAATACCAAATAGGAGGTCCTACAGATACTCATAGGGAGGGACTAATCCAATGGGAAGCACTCTTCGAACCTATCCTTAGTGAGTGCATGAACCTATGGTCGATGCATGAAGCTATGGTATGTCGGTACATGAATGAAGCTCCTTTCAGTGCAGCAATTAACTCTTGTCGGTGCAACTAGCCTACTATAATTGAGGGGCAGCAACATGATGAAGCTATGGTTGGTGTAGCTAGAAGTGATTGCTTTGAGAAAGAGAACATCATTCCAAGAAGAAGAGATAGGAGACCTCACCCCTCAACTAGACCCAACTGTGGCCCTCGAAATAGACCTTGAAATAGACCCTACAAACTCTAATAAATACACCCTCTACCCTACCAAAATACACCCTAAACGGTATGGGGCTGAGTGAGTGAGTCACCATTGGGTTCATAGCTGATTGACACTCATTCCCAATCATTCACAACTGGTCATTACCAATCAGCCGACAGGATATCAGATCCCCGAGCATCATTGTCATAGATCATTGACGATACTAGAGAGACCCTCATTCATAGGAGTTGTTGATACCTAGTTACTGATACCCGTAAGACCATGCCCCTCATTCCCACCTATCAATGACAACCGAGAGGACATCAGGCCCAAGAAGGAGGTACCGATTCACAATATACGATACCCAGACCCTCATTACCCACCAGACCAGGAGGTTGACACAGGGAGGGGCCTAATCATAGGGAGGGCACACTCCTACTACTACCACGTAGAGCTACAAATACATAGAGTCAATTTGCATAATTTCATATATAATGACAGAGCTAAATAGTGCATGCAGAGCGCCTTAATCTTGATGCTTACCTGCTGCTCTATTTGACTTTCTTCATGGTTGATTGCTTTATATACTTGCACCTGGAGAACTAGTGAACTGGGGTTGGAAAATGGTGATGAGGTTACCGAACTAAACTGATGAGGTTATTTAACTGATGAGGTTCGCCATCAACGCTGATAGGAGTTGTATTCAATCCATTACCATAGCATGATTCCCTTGTTGAGCCCGATTCCCCATAGCACGATTACTACCCATACCTTGTTAGCCCGATTCCCACACGATTCACATACCACGAGGCCCATAGCATGATTACTACCCATTCTCTAGTAGAGCATGAGTACCATACATGATTCCCATAGATCAATCCCATATATGGAGGCCCATACACGTAAAGGATGTGAGTGCACCAATGAGGAGTGATTGATTCGATTGATGAACATCGTTGGGGGTGGGGCAGTACAACGGACAACATTTGCTACCAAGAGGGGTGGGCCAATGGATAGATGGATGGAGATGATCCTTATTATGAGAGCACGAGACCCATAGCACCATTACCATAGTATGATTCCACATAGCACAATGACTCCCCATTCCCTAGTAGAGCACGATTCACATACGACCATTCCCATAGCATAAGGCCTATTATCACTTAAGAAATGATTTCTAAATTCTGAGCATCAGTTCTATTCCAAAGGATTGGTGTTAGGCTTGGTCTAGTCTTTCCATGGTTGCTTTAGTGTCTAAGATCTAGAAAAGAGTCTTGTTAGCATGGTCAAATAGGGTCAACACTCCGTTCTTGCCCATCACTGGTCCCACATCACACATAAATTACATGTGTCAAACTTGTGTCAAGGTTTTCATGCACTACAAAACTGCCTAGGATTTTTTGTAGCACAAAACCTAGAATTTTCACTGAACTAGGAGTTTTTGTAGTGTGCTACGAAACCCCTGAAAAACCCTGTTTCAGCATAAAAGACTCAGTTTTCTGCTTTTACTAGTCCACTTCTAGAAGGTTTCCTGAGCATATGAGAACTGAATTTTGAAACTTGAAAGAGGATTTTCTTCCTAACATGCTAAACTACACAAAAATCTTTTAGTTTCTTCAAATTCTTTCTGAGGTGGGAGGAATTTATGGTTAAACTTGCACTACAAAACTGCTTAAAGTCAAGCTTTGTCTTCTGGTTTTAGCAGTCTTTTTCAAGATCCGTTTTTGGTCATAGGAAAAGGTATTTTGGAATTATGAGGGAGGTTTCTCTTCACCAACTCTCCAGCTACAATAACATATCTCACATTCTTCACAAGTGTTATCAGTTGGGAGATACTAAGCTTTCTTTGAAACCCTAATTTCAGAGAATAGATTTTTCCTGTTTTACACATGTTTTTCAAGGACAGATTTTGGATAGCTGGAGCAGTGTTTTAAAAAACCAAGAGAGGTTTTTGTTCTAGACATCATGGAATTAAAAAAACTCCTTCATTTTTGTAAAATATTTCATGGATGAGAAGATAAAGGTTCTGTCCCACGTGCTAATGTTCAAGATCCTAAACCTAAAAACAGGGAAACATGTTCCCTAATTTCTAGGGTTTGTCATCAGTAGTCAGGTGACAACGTGGGAGGCTTCATCAAATTCGACTTCATGAGGTTGTAATTGTCAAAGAATTCTTTAAATGTTTAGATAAGTTTTTTGTAATCATAATAAGGAGTTACACTCCTAGTTGTATTAGGTCTCTAGGACTGCTAGTTAGCTGTCATTTGTATTTAATAGTTTGTTTTATGGTTAGAATAGGTGTCACTCATAGAAAATTCGAATTATATTGATAAGGGATAAGGAAATCCATATTGTAAATGCTATATATAAAGAAAGAGGTTGAATTAACAAGTGGTTGAAGACTTTCTGGCCCAACTGCTGCTTTATGCTATGAACTATAATCAGTAGCAGAGAGGTTTTCCTGAACAGACCTCAGTTCTCATGGGGTTAATGTTGTCTTGATTTATATGTTACTTTGAACCATTTGCAGAATATCTCCTTTCTATTACTCATAATTCACAACCATGTGCTATGACTTCCTTTAGAAATGAGATGACTGTGTCTTTCTATCTTTGAACTACTAGCAATAAATTTCATTACTATTACTCAGAATTCATAACCCTATGCTCTGCCTTCCTTTAGTAATGGGATTATTGTGATGATATATTTTCTTGAGTGAATTATATTTTTTTGAAAACCCTATTTGCCTCAGCTTTCATGTCAGGAAACCTTGCCACTGAATTTATTGACTTGTTGACTCCATAGCCCAATGGTAGCAAGCCTTCATCTTTTCAACCTACAAACACACAAAACCAAGATAGAGGTAGCCATCTATCGATATCTTTAATCAATATCATTAACCCTT
Source organism: Pinus taeda (assembly GCA_000404065.3). Lineage (NCBI taxonomy): Eukaryota > Viridiplantae > Streptophyta > Pinopsida > Pinales > Pinaceae > Pinus > Pinus taeda. The sequence continues at coordinate 39,490 of APFE031506565.1, read as the reverse complement.
TGAGAGAGCCCTCTCAGGCTGAGGAGGCTAAGCCTCAGTCAAAAGTAGGGTTGAAATAGTTACACCGAGATAGTCTGATCAACAGCCTATCAAGGTCCTATTTTGGTGCTAACAAGGCCCATACATGTAGAGGAGGATTTACGTATAGGCATTACCACAGATACACATTGAGCTACACTACTCACACACACATAACCAACATTCACAATAAGCACCAGATGTAGCAGCACATACAACACCCTCACATAGCCGACAGAGCCAGTCATAAATAGTGCTCAAAGCCAGTGGTTACGCATTGCAAGTATGGCCAAATCCCCACGTATCCCACCTCATTGAGTTGGCTGAGAGGAGAGCCCATCACTGCCAACCGGTGCTCCCACCTCATATAGCACACCCCCACACATAGCCCACCTCATATTGACAACCAGACGATTGCCAATCATTCATAAACGGTCATTCCTAGTCAGCGGAGAGTTGATCATACCCACATTGACCTTCATACCTGAGTCACCCTAACCACATGACACATCCACCCAACATGGGTAAGGTACGGGATGGGAAGAAGCTACGACACATGATGGCATGAGAAGGGAAGGGACCGAGAGAGTGAGGCATAGACATAGGGGCATCCATTGCTGATTGCAACTGATAGTTGATGCAGTCGATCCAAGAGTCTTTGTCAATGATAAGAGGCGATCCAATTGTTTATATTTGATGCTTAGATTTCTTTCATCTTGAATTTTTATCACGTCCTGATGCAAGGTCCAATCTCACGTCCCAATATGAGGTAAAATCTAATGGCCCTCGGACCTCATCCCTTCCCCCAGATGAGGGGACTTTCTCACAGGTGATTTAGATATCCTAAGTATAAGTATGTAGATCCATAGTATCAGTATGAAATTTTCTTGATGGGGATAACCTTGAGCCCCACCTACTAGCAAGGATAACCTCCCTACCTACTAGTGCGGTTGAAGATGCAAGTGAATTGAATGGTTGAATGAGTCCCGCAAGTCCCACTGATGATAGAATTTGCAAGTGATTTCCTGCTAATTTCTTGCTGATGAATACAACATTGAATTGATGTTCCCCCCTGCATTGAATGGTGAGACTAGGCTTGAAATCTGGCATCTATATTTCCTTGGTACGAAAGCTAAGCAAGAGAAGTCTAGCAAATGAGGTGAAAAGGTCAAAGTGTGGAAAGGGATAAGAAACTAAGCAACGAAGTCAAGGGTGGACTTGGGTACTATGAAGGTAAGTAGGATATGCTAACTAAGGTGAGGGAGACAAGGCCTAGTGCTTTGGACTAAAGAAGAGAAGTGAAGGTATGAAGGGTGACTAATGGGAAAAGGAGTCAAGGGGTCTTTGAAGGGGAAGAGGTAGGATACAAGAGATGGAAGAAAAGGAAAGCAAGAAATAAAGGATGCGTAAGCAGGCTTGACCACCGAGAAAGGAAGAAATCAGAAGTCTAATATTTAGAGATTTCAAATCAAGACTACTGGGTGGGGGGAAGACCTTCATCATATTTAGAAGGTGGAAGGTCTCAGATAGATAGAGAGATTGAGATAGGTTAGAAAGAGGTTGAAAGAAAGAAAGAACCGATACTACTAAGTGGACTAATAGAAGTTCTATTAAGGCTTAAGTGAAGTCAATGACATGGATGATCAATCAATGGACTAGGCAACTAGATAGGGGAGGGAACCAGAGTTCTTGACTTTTTGCTATAAACTAAAGCTTCTTTCAATACTTGGAGTGGAAAGAGGAGAGAGATAGCTTAGTCCTATAAGAGTTTAGAATTTGTCACCACTAACTAATCTGCATAAGGCTAGTCTTATTCGTTTGAGAGAGAATCAGAACAAAGAGATTCAACTTATGGATTGGGATGGCAAGGTAAGTTGAAAGAAAGAGAAAGTCTAGTATCGCTAGAGGATAGAGCAGGCAATCTCATTAGAACTAGTTGGGTTGGAGTTAGTGAGAATGAAGTGAGAGGGAACGAAAAAGAGATTGAAACCAATAGGTGAGTGAAAGAGATCAAAGGCAAGGTGAAATCAAGCTAATTGGAACTGACACTTGCAGAAAAGTAGGGCTAAGGCTCACTACTTGCACTAAGGCTAGTTTGTAGATCAACTCGGAAAGCTAATAGGACTGAATTTCATAGTCGTTCTTTCTTCTACTGCTTAATACTAAGGCAAGTCAGAAGTGGGCTTACTGATAGAGACTAAGAAAGGAGACGAGAGGATGGAACTTGCTAGAGCTAGGGAAGTCGATGTAGGCCATGTCCAACTAAAGTCTTGGTTAAGATAGAGATTGAAAGAGAGGTTGAAATCAAGCCTAGGAACAGGAGACAAACCAGATATGGAATCGTTTCAAGCTAGTTAGTACCAGAAAGTCTAGACCAGACCGACTTGACCAGGGATGGAAATCTTTCTTCTTCTCATGGTGGACCTTAGAATGGATGGACACAACTTGGCTGGAGTTCTTAAGGCAGGGAGAAAGTCAAACGAAAAGGGGAGTTGATGGGATCAAAGGAATGGGGAAGACAAACAAAACAACCAGCTTCTGAATCCAGCTCAGGGTACACAAGTGGAAATAAATGCTCTTACTCACTTAGATTGGTTCTATTGGTTCAACCTGCATAAGTCCAGCCGGAAATAAACCAGTCAGAACAAACACTAGAGAGATATAAGCTTAGCGTCAACGAGGGAAGGTTGAGACTATTCATTCTAAAATCAACAGAGAGAGAGTTAGGTCATAACACTGTTAATAAAGTCAGTATAATATTGATATATTTTTAAGTCTCTCCAGATTGGAGAGTTTAGATTGGTACAAGAATGGAGGTTTCTTTGTTGGAGCTCAAGGATAAAGAAAGGGTACTAGTTTCTCTTTTTCTCTTGATTGAAGGCACTAAGGCAAGTGACATAGGGCTTACTGGGTGGTTAGATCTTTTCTCTGCCTTGTAGTGCATGTTAGGTTTCTTCCTTTTCCTTTGTGAGTGTAGTTAGGTCTGATCTCGGGGTATGGGTTAGGAGTGGGTGTAGCAGTTAATCTAAGCAGGTAAGGTGGGAAAATATGACCAGGTAAGGGTAGGAGTGGGCGTAGCGATTAATAGAACCAAGTCTCTCAGTGTAGGAATGTGTGCACTATGGGAGGTGTCTCTGCTCTCTTTGGTAGGTTCTTCCCCCTCCCTCGCTTTGGGTATGTATCTATCCAAGGAGGTTCTATTCGTGTGGGTTTCCCCTCTCTCTGGCTAGGTAGGTGTCTCTCTATGTGGGGTCTCCCAGCTATGTAGGCGCCATATGGATTCTATTATAGAGTCTATCTATTGCTGTGTTTTTGGGGAATGTCGAAGTATCCCCATGCTGGACTATTAAAACTTCTGATCTCACAGTCTTTTCTTTCTCTGGAAGTTGATCCTTTGTTTTGAGGGACTGGACGGTATGGGTTTGTGGTTCCTTCTTTCCTTCCCTGGAGGGTTTTCCTTGTCAAGGTAAGTAGGTGGGAAGGATATTATTGATGCCATTTCTTCAGATGGCTAGGATATTATGGTGTGAAGTTACCTTTTTCGCGGGCATGATCGTATGATCGTAGATATATATGCACAAAAATGACCACCCTAAGCGCGTTTAAGGTTTGTTAGTTTTTGGTGTGGATAATGGATCTAAAGAACCTCACATTTCATACATTGTTTCTAATTATTCATTTCTTTTGAATGGCTAGCTCCAACAACCATTGCTACAACATTACTCATGTGAAACCAGCAACGGAAGTCCAGTTTAGGGAGTGAGTGATTGTCTATCTAGAGTGAGTGAGGCAGACACTGATCGATGGAGACACCAACCAAGCAATTATGAAGGTTTTCCCCTATGATCCTCCCTACTTTTTTTTTGGCCCTGAGCCCCCAGCTTACCCTAGAACCTTTGAGACCGCTTGTGGGTGGTTCTGCATTCCCTCCATTTCCTCCTCAACTAGTTCCGCCATCTTCTATATTCTTTCACGATGAAAGGAGACCTTTGTTTCTACAGATCTACATCGTCCCCTTCCTGAAGCCACTGAAGCAGTTGAGTCGATTCGCTGTTCGATAGAAGTTGGACCAGCTCTTCGATATTCACAATGGCCCACACACTGATCTATAATACTGCCCACTTCGGCATGAAGGGGGCTCTAGGGTGGCATACCCACTATTTGTATGATGGTATGATAGAATGAGCAACAGCCCAAAGTGGTAGGATACTATTAAAGTATCTGGCTTTAAACAAACCAAACAAGGTAGGTAGTATATGCAATAGTTGATGAAAAGATATGATTAGGTATCTCCTTCTGTCCTATAGTGGGATTCCCCAGCGTGCCTGCATTCATGCTCGGCGGGAAGTTTGGAGTGGCTAGTAGCTCTTACATGTAGTCGACGGCTCCGATCAAATTCACAAGTGGTCTTAGTTTCCCTTGAACAGTGAAATGCTCCTCGTCTGCGATCATTAGATCAAGATTGCATACAATGGTTGGTAATATTTTGTTCGAGAATTCATTTTCAACTCAAAATATAGAAAACCAAATTAGCTGGGGAGGGATTCAGTTGGAAAAATTATTAGTGAAAAATCATCCCCTATATAGAGAAACCAACCAATCAATAATGTTTAGAATCATCCCTGAATGCTGGCCGCTGACCGTGTTATTCATGCTAGCAAGCATGTGTCATTATCATGGAACCTTATATTAATAGCATGATGGTGAATAGATTGTGTCCGTAGTTAGTGATTAGGATTGGAAGGAATTCGGTTTGTTCATGGGTGGGTGCACGCAACCAACATGAAAAGGATGGTGAGTACATGTGGCCCTCGTCCCTTTCTCTATATGGATAAGGGGCCATCTTCGGGGTCAACCACCCCGAATATCTATTTTCCCCCTTTCCAAGGTAATCTCCCTATGGTTGTAGCTAAAGAAGGGAGCATGCAAGCGGCGAAACGAGGGAAAATGAAATTCAATGAAATGCGACTTACTTCTTATGATAGGTATATATACATTTTCTTCATTCATTGTTTGGTCCATGGCACTAATAATGCTCAACACCGGTGCCTGAGAGTAAGGCTCTCTTGACTGATATTTGAGATGTCCCCTTAATGCATGCAAACACATATGCCATAGATAGGTATATTATGTAGCCTCCTATTGAAGTCAGGTGACCCAAGCCCACAACCGCACCCTCCTTAGCCTACAATATTCTAGGCGACCTACTCCAACTTATTATTGAGCTCCTACCCCACCATTGGGAGGGATTAGAGTCGATAGGAGCCCGTAGTGGGTGTAGGCAGGATCATAGTCTCCCCTCCTTCAAATCCAAGTTGCTTACTTTAGGGGCGGGTTCACCCCAAAGGCATGGAACCCTCTAGCTCCACTGCACCCTGTCATTTCCACTTGTCTATTCTATAAATGGGCAATTTCTTTTATGGAATGCAACCCTACCTCAATTGGTAGTCATTGCTACATCATTTTAGTTGTTGACTACTTTACCAAATGGTCAGAAGCTATGTTGACATTTCATAACTTGGCTACCACCGCTACTCACTTCTTTTTCATCTTATCATCACTCGATTTGGTGTCCCGAAACAATTGGTATCTAACCATGGCACATATTTTGAGAATGCAGTTTGGCATGATCTTGCCACTTCACTTATGATTTTATCACTCTTTTTCATCACCATATTATCCACAGGGCAATGGCCAAGTTGAGGTAATTAACCATGTTCTTAAAACCATGCTACAATGGATGGTGGTTAAGCATAAATCCAATTGGCATCTTGACACATCTTCCTTGGAACAACGACTGATAGCTTTGTAACAGGATGACGAGGATCGTCATGCCATCTTACAACACAATGAGGCTACTAAAAAACAATCTAAAGTGCACTACAATCATCATGTCCATCAAGACAGAGACCTAGATCTTTACCTGACAGATCCATCATACCCAGATCCAAATAAATATCGAAACCCAATAGCAAAACAACCAGGAACAATGCCAGCATCTAACCAAGTCTTAGTTACAGTTACAGATCCAGCAGTAGCAGCAGCAACAACAACAACAAATGTAGTACCAGTTTCAGTAGATGATCCAATACTGTAATTCGATCTATAAGTTGAACCAACACCAGTATTTTATCAAGTAACATACCCAATAGGAGTAGTTACAAACACATACCTTACCCCAACACTAGATACAAACCCCAATGACACATAGTCTTACTTACCTTATACAGATTAATAGATCCAGCCATAGATATATCTGTTACATTGACTTCATGAAGATTTGAGATAAGAATCCCCTTCACAAGCTTAGCGATACACAACACATTGAATAACATCATTCAACATTATCCTTGATTCAGCCAAGACAACACATCAGGCTATTGAGATACAATTAGCAGATTTTTCCATTAGATGAGGAGTCTATCATTGAGGCTCCACAAAACAAAATGGAATGGGGTTTTGAGAAAAGAAACCAGCAGCAGGGGGAATAGAGACATGATGGATACATCCTCAACCAAGCCATTCATTTCTTCATTCTACAAAACAACAAGCAGCAGGAGGAGAAAACACAACCCATCTCTTAACTTCAATGAAACAAGTATACCTGGAAAAACAAACAAGGTTACTTGCATCTTACTCTTTCGATCTTAATATTTAAGGTAGATTTAGGGCTTCAACACTAGATATTTAAATTACAAAAACCAAGGAGCGACAACCACACTAGACAACTTCAACCTTTGGGAAACTACTTAAAGCAAGAATAAGGTCACAACTCTTATGGAAACTTGAACCTATTACCCACCTCTACCTATGCAACTTTACCTCTACTTAACTCACTTTTATCACCTCGACTAGAAGAGGAGGAAACTGAACCTCTCCCACCAAGAAGAATCCTTTTCTCCATAGATTGATTATTTCTTATCCACAGCCCCACCCACCAACCCATAACCCCATAGAACCCCTTTATAAGCCCATGGTTTCTGAAATATTAATTACCAAGCAACATTAGGAGGAACATTAGCAAGGTTATCTCCATGAATTAGTGAGGAACAACATATCAGGTTCATTAGCTTGAATTACATCATGGTTTCTATTTCAAATTCATCATGGGATTCTCTCTAGATTTAGAAGGTTGAATTGGGAACAACAACATGAGGAACATAAGGTGAATTAGCTAGCATCATTAGGAACAGAAGGAACATTAGGACATAGCATCATGAAATCATGAAATCACTCTCTTGGACAAAGCATGGTTATTGTCATATACATAATTGAAATAAGATGAACATAGATCATTTATACCATTCACCATACAAAACATGATATGAGAATCACTACACATCACATACAAAATTTGTCAAGGGTGTTGCGTATATAATGTGAACTCACCCATTCTTAGAGATTGGTGGGAAACACATAAATTCAATGCAACAGACTCGATTGACTCAGCTACAGCGGCAACATGGCATACTATCTAGTTCAATCTAGTAGGAAACCATGAGTTATACGGCAACTGACCAACCGACGGGGATTAGGTATGGGGAAATAACCATGTGTACACTTCATATCACTTCAACCCAACAAAACACTTCATGGAATCACTTCAACCCAACAAGCCAACCCATCATATCTCTTAATATGACTTGACTTTCCTTTACTTGACCCATGAAGAAAGCCTTGTTGCGTAGACTTGACATGAACTACACCTTGGTTTATGAAATACAAAGTAGCTTCTCACAATAGCCTAACTAACCACTAAGCTAAACATGATGAGCAGCTTTGCACCCCCACACCCCCAAAGGGAGGGAAGGAAGCTCGGCACCTAGACTGGGGAGCCTATATCCTAGAGACAAACCAGAGCATTAAAATAACAACCATTGCCAAAGAGTTAACAGTGTAATTGAGAGAGCAGAAAGACTTTACCTAGTACAGTAAAGGATTTCGATAAGCTGATAGGGACATATATAATGAGATGGGGAAGTTTGGAAAGAGAGATTAGGACAAGAATTGAGAGAACCATATAGATCTAATAGACTTGAAACATAATCAAAACCCCCTCAAAACTACATGAGCCAAAACCCCCACTTTGATAGTGAGTGACAAAGCTCATATGTACCTGATATCATGGCATGGGAAAAAAATCACTTATATAAGGGGTTTAACCAAAAAACCCTACCCTGACCTATATTTCAGAATAGCTCCACTTTCAGGAAAAAACAACGACCCTTTTTAGTTGAGGCTCCCTCTTTTCATCCAGGCTTCCCAACCAGGTACCATAATAAGTAGGCTCCCTCTTCTCTTTAGAACCAGGGGAGAACCCTTGACCCCCTAAGAAAGCTCATAAGAGGACCTAAATAGCTCATCAGAGGATAAGGAATATCACTTCTAGTTTACTCAAACTATACAAGTAATTAGTATCTCTATATAAATACCATTTAGGATTGACTGGTGAAGAAGAACCAAACCCCTCTTTGTAAGCTCTTAAGTATAAGGTGAATATTGATTCCCTTATATTAGGATAAACGGTGACAGGATAAACGGATACTTCAAACACCCTAAACCAGAAAATACTATGGAATCTATTACTTAGTATACAATAATTATGCAAGGGTTAACAACACTATAGAATAAAGATAGAACTCTATAAGGTCTGAAGGTCTTGCGCTAGGAATAGAAGCATTAGGACTTCTCTTATTATATTTGATCCTAGATTGAAACTTAACTCATAATATCTTATACTAAGTAAGGATTACTATTTTCATTGTTTCATAAAACGAGACTCTTCTTGAAAAACAATGATATTAGACTTAGACTTCACTCAGACTCTCTCATACTCTCTCAGGAACAATAGGATAGGAATCATGGGAATTACTACTTTATAGGCCTTGGAGGGAACCAAAGCCCTTAAAACAAGAGATCACCAACCTTTCACTCTTCATATCCACCTAGTGACTTGAACCTTGACCTAGGGAACTTGCATTTTTGGGGAACCAAACTCAGATTCTTTCTCTAATACTGACCTTAATAAGATGAGGACACATCACATTGAAGAATATCATTGTAGCGTCATTGAAGCATCGTTACATTATGAAATACATCACTAAGATACATGCCATCATATACATCATATACAACATATATTCATATCTCAAACAACAGCAACAACAACATCCTAACCAGTTCAATATCCAACAATATTGGTGTAGAGAAAATCTGCACTTAGACCTTTCTCATTCACTTTTCTCATTCTCATTTATGGAGTTTAGGTTATGTGTATACTTATATTCTCTTTTCATGAGTGGAGGGTAGGGTAATAGCTTGTTTCTTCCCTTTACATTAGCAGATGGACATAGGGATCAGAGGAAAGGGAGTGAGGATCCGCTAGGAATGCAGTGTCTCCTTCCATACCCATCCCACCCTCTAGCATGAGTATCAATCAAGTGCACTTCAGCATGATTAGTTGTCATTCATGTGATCGAGATTACTCGTCCGATAAAGATGGACATGCCCTGGTACCACTGAGTTTTCTTTCCATCCCTTAAGCATCTGTCCTTAATTCCACTGATGATGACCCCGGTTCCACTACCGTCCAGGATGAAGACCTCTTTTTTTCAGTTTGATGAATAGACATTTCTTCACTAAGGTGTGGGGACCTATGATTTACAAATTGTTCTTGCTCAACCATCTGACATGCTAGATGGCATAACCTCAGAGCTTGGATTGACTCTCGATTGACCGGTATGCACCCATTAGAATCCAACCAGAGACATATAAATCCATTAACGATCTTGTTCTGACTTTAGAATCTAGTTAATTAATGAAAGTCGGCTCCGGGAGATGGATGAGATGATTAGAGTAAATGATGAGTGTACATTCAACCATTTAGAAACTGATCCTAAAGAGAAAGCTGGGATTTTCTATCAATCAATAAGAATGGGTAGGGCATAAAAGTACTCAGAACGATGTTTCGAGTGGTGGGGCATAAAAACCCTAATATCTAGGAGCTCTGGAATATTGGCTTTTACCCTAGTTTATATTGCGCGAGGTGGGTTAGGAAGAAAAATGGGATGGGTTAAAGGATAGAACGTACTTGATAACTTGGTAACCATATAGGATGACTACTCACTACCTATTCTTGGGGTTGAGGCTAGATGGGAACAAATGAAAAAATACAGGATGAGGTCAAAATCCCTCTCGAATTGGCATAGGATTGCTAATAAATAATGCTTACTAAATGCATCGAATAGCTACTCATACTCAGTACGAAGTACATTTGCAAAGTATTGGAGTAACCTAATCACCTTTTTTTGGCCAAATGCTACCAGCGCTATCTATAGAATCTAGTTAAGGCAATGAATAAAGATCCTTTTCCCACTCCTTTTAGCAAGAGTGATTGGTCCAGCCAATACAGTTGGTCTGGGAACTAGGGGTGAAGGACAGATAATAGAACCTGACTTCCTTCCTTATGACTGGACAAAACCTTCCTTCTGGCCAATCAATTTTTTCACTTCTATCTGCGCACCTTCCTCCCTGCTACCTTCTTCGTTTTCTCCCTAACGAGATAGCGACCCAGTGATAGTATCAATCCAAGCTTTTATTAGACTGCAACTATCAGCATGCTCAAAGCCCTATGATGCTCCTCCATCAATAACAATTAGACTGCCATTAGAGGTGGCAATGGGTGAGCTATAGGGTGGGTAGTTCACTGAATCAAAAGTTAGTTAGCGGGGCACTGAGGAGTAATGCTAGAATATGAGTAGGTAGTATAAACTATCCAATTATCTATCCCGGGGTTTCCATCCTGGGGGGCCCTCAATTTCCCATCTATTTGAGCATCAATAGTGATAGTGTTAGTTGCCAAAGCATAAATCTAGTTTAGTTGCCATCCTTTGTTTATGTCCTGTCACCATCCATTCATCCAATAGTTATCTTCCTCGATCCATCTAGCCAAATAATAATATAGATGGAAGTTTAGGATGTCCATTACTCCTCACTCATCACTCGAGATAGTTCAACTGGTGGTGCATGGTGGCAGGATAGCTAATACAATTAGTTAGGTCCCTGCTCCATTAGCAAGACATTGACTAGATTCTATTTTGAGTTGGCTTGACTAGATTCTCTAGCTGGACTGGATTCATTCCTACATGAGAATTCTAGTTTGTATCCGGAAGAAGTAGAGGCTTCACCCCCAACTCCCTCCCTCATTGATTAGTTTGGCCCATGCTTTCTCTCTGCTAGCTCTCCTACTAACATTGGATTGTTCGGAGAGTCCCCGGTTGGATTTTAAAGTGAAGATTGGCTGGCTGAAGGTCGGAAAGTGAGGATTCTCTGCTGCTTGAACTGAACACTCTCTTGAACGAGGAGCCTTCCCAACTATAGCATGTAGTTCTCCATTGGCCATCCTACCCACGGAATCAACACTACCTTTATCTTCCTCCCATCCTACACTGGATGGAGTTTAGGTGGTGGCTGGCCTAAGATTCTTTATGAACTCCAGCTATAGCTAATTCAACTAGTTGGATTGTTATCCATCCTTCACCCCCGGTTACCCGGCCACCCAATAGTCTACTCCCTTCCAGCCATACTTAATGAATGAGTGCCATGGGTGGAGCATAGAGACCCCATAGAGCTCAACGAGGGAGGGAGGGAGAAGAAAGGATGGAGTCAACTGTCGGCAGGATTGATTGAAGCCAATTTGCCAATCTAACTATGCAGAGGTAGGGTAGAACAATGTAAACTTTGAAACGGGAACTGATACTGTTACCCGTTTCGTAGAGATAGCAAAAAAGTGACCTGGTTTTGAAAAGGGGTGATGCAGAACACACATGTTTTTTTTAGAGCATAGTTTTTGGCACTTTAATTTTTTTTTATGTACATTACGTTTTAGAATGGTAGTGATTTTCATGCTTATTTTAAAAAGTGGGTATTCTGCATCAGAACCTTTTTTTAAAAGACCTATTTTTTGACTTTAAATTTTCTAATGTATGAAATGTAAATAATTATTTTGCAAATTTAAAATTTTTTGAAGTGGTCGTTTTCTTCATATTTTCTTGTTATTTATTTATTTATTTATTTATTTTTTTGTAGTGAGGTTTTTATTGTTTTGCATTTTTAAATTAGAAGGTCGATATTTTGAATTTTCGATATTCTACATATTTATACATTCTTAATTAATTTTTCAATCTACATGAAATAATTGTTTCTAAAAACAATATTTTTTAACAATGGACATAAAAATAACCATTTTTAACATAAATATAACTAAAAAACTACACGTTTTGATAACTTTTTGCTAGAATTGACATGTCAAAATCACAATTTTTATACGAAAATTTTAACTAAAAATGGTTAAATAATAGTTTTTTTGTTTTTTGTTTTAATGAATTTCATGTAAAAAAAATAATAATAATCACTTTTTTTTTCAAAAAATAATGATTAAATAATTCTTCAGGTTTTGTTGCATTGTTCTAAGTGGAAATCACCAAAAAACGAACAAATTAAATTAATGTCATTGAAATTCAAGAGCCCAAAGATTTTTAGGTTCTGTAAACATCCTACCTCTGGTCAAGTCTTGGTGCTATGAACATCACAACTTCGTATTGACCCTTTTAACTAGAAAACAGTTTCAAGCCATGGCCTTGATCCTTTAAAAACATAATATTATTTCCTTTAATGTAATAGGTTGGGCATTTAAATAGAAGGTGCTCTTTTGTTTCAAATGTTAGATAGAAAAACCATAATTGTTTTTATCTTTATAGATGTCTGCTTTTCCTTGACTTGTAGTTGATGTGATCTATTGAATTAAAAAAATATCGACTCCACTAATTTTTCTCTCTTGATGAAGTTTACATGATATTAATCATAGTGTTTTTACCATTGCATATAAGATCCAAATTCTTGTTTTTGTGGTTCTAGAGAAACATGTAGACAAATATTGGAGAATATGAGATTATTGCCTTATTTTAATAGATTCATTAAAAATCATTTTTATTCATTTTGTAGTGTATTTACATGTAAAAAGTCTCATTATTATTTTATCTAACAGGAGGAAGTTTGAATATGGTGGATTCATCAGCGAATAGCCCAAGGCAAATGCTTTGTTTATCTAGGGAAAGAGTATTTGTATACATATTGGATGATGAAAAAGAAGGTAGATTTTCTTTATCAAACAAACAAGGTGCAAAGCTTTTGGAGGTTTATGGATTTGTTGGCTCTATATCGACCATTGTGGTTGTAGGTGAACCAACTTGCTTAGAAATACTTCTTAAGAGGATTTATGAGTCACTCATTTAGTCACAATTCATAGTTCATTAGTTGAACATTTTAAAATAGAAATAACACACATTACAAATGAATTGTTTTTAGATTAAAAACTCTTACGTAGATACCTTATTATTTAATTTTGTATGTGTTTAGGGAATGCGTATAGGATAGAAGAGTAAGTTAGCCCTATCGAATGCTTGTTGTTGTTGGAAAATGTAACTAGGTTTGGTCTTCATAATTGTACTTGAAGTCAAAATGTAATATATTTGCCGAAAGAAAAGCAAAAATAATTGTTATTATTTTTTAATTGGCTTATTAAAGCATGGGTTTCATGCTTGGGTCAAATATATAGGTCAAGCCTCCATTGTAGGCTTTAGGATATTTTTCAAAGTCAATTTGTTTATTGATTAAAAGACACCTCCATCATCAAGGCAGCCTCCTCAACGACTCCTTCAAGTTGGCCTCAAAGAAACAGTCATAAAATGATTCATGTCAGCCTACAATAAAGACACATCTCTTCATGGTTCATGTTGGCGGCTCATTTAGTATGGTCATACCACTATATATACAAGCCTGTGATTTTCGCATAACACAATCTCAAGTTCATATTTCAGAGTGCCTACCTTCGGTGATTACATAGAAGTTCAAACATAACTTCAGAGACATAATTCGGGTGATAAGTTTGGATATCACAATATGATGACTTCAATTTGGTGCTACTTCAGAAGGAGTGGCTCGTTACTTAGATAAACTCGTAGTACTATGACTTCAATTCGGTGCTATTATAGTGATGCTCTCACAATTTCTTAGTGCTATTATAATGATGCTATTACAGTAGATAAAGGAGCTTAGATTGTTTGTAGAGGTGTTCTCTTTGAAGACAAGTGTGAAGAAGAATGACAGGCATAGGAAGCCATTATGAGGAAATTCATTTAACTGCCATATCTATCGATTTTCCAACATGGTATTGCAGCTATGGTCAAAGTCAAAGGCAGTTTGAAGAACACGTATATAGCCTTGAAGCATTCTCAGTGTTGTCAGGATCCTTGAAGGTGACAAGTGATATTTCAGTGTTGCCACAGGGAGAAACTATTTGGTCTTTTCAAAATAGGATCAAAATTATTTCGGTGGTGACATAGTCTCTTCATTTCATGGCACAGTCTCTACATCTTGGTAAAGGCTATACATTGCTCCACAGTTTAGAGAAAATCTCACATAAATCTCAGAAGGACAGGTTCGAATACATATGAAATGGAGTTCGGATGTCACAAATTCAGCTCTCGATGATGAAACAAAAGTTTGGATTTAAGAGAACAAGTCGTCGGTGCTATAACAAAGATTAGAAGTTTAGAGAGGGTAGAGGGTTCGATATCATTACTTGTATAGGATATCTATGCTTCCACAGTTCGATATTATGTATACATAGTTCAGTATTATGCCTCCCATAGTTTGGTACTGTTATAGGCTCGGTGATACTATAGTTTGACGACTCTTGGATGGTAATTCACCAAATTATCCAAGTGAAAGAAAGGCTTGCAAAGTCTATTTTTGGTGATAATAGTGATTGGGGCAATTCTCAGAATCGCCCAGCCACCGACCCGCCACCAGGGTGGTCACTAGGCGACTTTGAGAATCGCCCCAATCACTATTATCACTGAAAATAGACTTTGCAAGCCTTTCTTTCACTTGGATACTTTGGTGAATTACCATCCAAGAGTTGTCAAACTATAGTATCACAGTCTCTTCATTTTGTGGCATAGTCTCTATATCTCATTAAAGGCTATACATCGCTCCACAGTTCAGAGAAAATCTCACATAAATCTCAGGAGGACAGGTTCAAATACATCTGAAATGGAGTTTGGATGTCACAAATTAAGCTCTCGATGATGAAACAAAAGTTTGGATTTAAGAGAACAAGTCGTCGGTGCTATAACAGAGATTAGAAGTTTAGAGAGGGCTGAGGGTTCAATATCATTACTTGAATAGGATATCTATGCTTCCACAGTTCGATATTATGTATACACAGTTCAGTATTATGGCTCCCATAGTTTGGTACTATTATAGGCTCGGTGATACTATAGTTTGACGACTCTTGGATGGTAATTCACCAAAGTATCCAAGTGAAATAAAGGCTTTCAAAGTCTATTTTCGGTGATAATAGTGATTGGGGCGATTCTCAGAATCGCCCCAATCACTATTATCACTGAAAATAGACTTTGCAAGCCTTTCTTTCACTTGGATACTTTGGTGAATTACCATCCAAGGGTCGTCAAACTATAGTATCACAGTCTCTTCATTTCGTGGCACAGTCTCTACATCTCGATAAAGGGTATACATAGCTCCATAGTTAAGAGAAAATCTCACATAAATCTCAGAAGGACAGGTTCGAATACATCTGAAATGGAGTTCGGATGTCACAAATTAAGCTCTCGATGATGAAACAAAAGTATGGATTTAAGAGAACAAGTCATCGGTGCTATAACATAGATTAGAAGTTCAGAGAGTGCAGAGGATTCGATATCATTACTTGGATAGGATATCTATGCTTCCACAGTTCGATATTATGTATACACAGTTCAGTATTATGCCTCCCATAGTTTGGTACTGTTATAGGCTCGGTGATACTATAGTTTGACGACTCTTGGATGGTAATTCACCAAATTATCCAAGTGAAAGAAAGGCTTGCAAAGTCTATTTTCGGTGATAATAGTGATTGGGGCGATTCTCAGAATCGCCCAGCCACCGCCCCGCCACAGGGTGGTGGTTGGGCAATTCTCAGAATCGCCCCAATCACTATTATCACTGAAAATAGACTTTGCAAGCCTTTCTTTCACTTGGATACTTTGGTGAATTACCATCCAAGAGTCGTCAAACTATAGTATCACAGTCTCTTCATTTCGTGGCACAGTATCTACATCTCGGTAAAGGGTATACATCGCTCCACAGTTAAGAGAAAATCTCACATAAATCTCAGAAGGACAGGCTCGAATACATCTGAAATGGAGTTCGGATGTCACAAATTAAGCTCTCGATGATGAAACAAAAGTTTGGTTTTAAGAGAACAAGTTGTCGGTGCTATAACAGAGATTAGAATTTCAGAGAGGGCAGAGGGTTCGATATCATTACTTGGATAGGATATCTATGCATCACAGTTCGATATTATGTATACATAGTTCAATATTATGCCTCCCATAGTTTAGTTCTGTTATAGGCTCGGTGATACTATATTTTGACGACTCTTGGATGGTAATTCACCAAATTATCCAAGTGAAAGAAAGGCTTGCAAAGTCTATTTTCGGTGATAATAGTGATTGGGGCGATTCTCAGAATCGCCCAGCGAACACCCTGCCACTAGGGTGGTGGCTGGGCGATTCTAAGAATCGCCCCAATCACTATTATCACCCAAAATAGACTTTGCAAGCCTTTCTTTCACTTGGATACTTTGGTGAATTACCATCCAAGAGTCGTCAAACTATAGTATCACAGTCTCTTCATTTCGTGGCACAGTATCTACATCTCGGTAAAGGCTATACATCGCTCCACAGTTTAGAGAAAATCTCACTTAAATCTCAGAAGGACAGGTTCAAATACATCTGAAATGGAGTTAGGATGTCACAAATTAAGCTCTCGCCGATGAAACAAAAGTTTGGATTTAAGAGAACAAGTCGTCGGTGCTATAACATAGATTAGAAGTTCGGAGAGGGCAGAGGATTCGATATCATTATCTGGATAGGATATCTATGCTTCCACAGTTCGATATTATGTATACACAGTTCAGTATTATGGCTCCCATAGTTTGGTACTATTATAGGCTCGGTGATACTATAGTTTGACGACTCTTGGATGGTAATTCACCAAAGTATCCAAGAGAAAGAAAGGCTTGCAAAGTCTATTTTCGGTGATAATAGTGATTGGGGTGATTCTCAGGATCGCCCAGCCACCGCCCTGCCACCAGGGTGGGTGGCTGGGCGATTCTGAGAACTGCCCCAATCACTATTATCACCGAAAATAGACTTTGCAAGCCTTTACCATCCAAGAGTCATCAAACTATAGTATCACAGTCTCTTCATTTCATGGCACAGTCTCTACATCTCGGTAAATGCTATACATCACTCCACAGTTCAGAGAAAATATCACATAAATCTCAGGAGGACAGGTTCGAATACATTTGAAATGGATTTCGAATGTCACAAATTAAGCTCTCGATGATGAAACAAAAGTTTGGATTTAAGAGAACAAGTCGTCGGTGCTATAACATAGATTAGAAGTTCAGAGAGTGTAGAGGATTCGATATCATTACTTGGATAGGATATCTATGCTTCCATAGTTCGATATTATGTATACACAGTTCAGTATTATGCCTCCCATAGTTTGGTACTGTTATAGGCTCGGTGATACTATAGTTTGACGACTCTTGGATGGTAATTCACCAAATTATCCAAGTGAAAGAAAGGCTTGAAAAGTCTATTTTTGGTGATAATAGTGATTGGGACGATTCTCAGAATCGCCCAGCCACTGCCCCGCCACAGGGTGGTGGCTGGACAATTCTCAGAATCGCCCCAATCACTATTATCAATGAAAATGGACTTTGCAAGCCTTTCTTTCACTTGGATACTTTGGTGAATTACCATCCAAGAGTCGTCAAACTATAGTATCACAGTCTCTTCATTTCGTGGCACAGTATCTACATCTCGGTAAAGGGTATACATCGCTCCACAGTTAAGAGAAAATCTCACATAAATCTCAGAAGGACAGGTTCGAATACATCTGAAATGGAGTTCGGATGTCACAAATTAAGCTCTCGATGATGAAACAAAAGTTTGGTTTTAAGAGAACAAGTCGTCGGTGCTATAACAGAGATTAGAAGTTCAGAGAGGGCAGAGGGTTCGATATCATTACTTGGATAGGATATCTATACATCACAGTTCGATATTATGTATACATAGTTCAATATTATGCCTCCCATAGTTTAGTACTGTTATAGGCTCGGTGATACTATATTTTGACGACTCTTGGATGGTAATTCACCAAATTATCCAAGTGAAAGAAAGGCTTGAAAAGTCTATTTTCGGTGATAATAGTGATTGGGGCGATTCTCAGAATCGCCCAGCGACCACCCTGCCACTAGGGTGGTGGCTGGGCGATTCATCGCCCCAATCACTATTATCACCAAAAATAGACTTTGCAAGCCTTTCTTTCACTTGCATACTTTGGTGAATTACCATCCAAGAGTCGTCAAACTGTAGTATCACAATCTCTTAATTTCGTGGCACAATCTCTACATCTTGGTAAAGGCTATACATCGCTCCACAGTTTAGAGAAAATCTCACTTAAATCTCAGAAGGACAGGTTCAAATACATCTGAAATGGAGTTAGGATGTCACAAATTAAGCTCTCGCCGATGAAACAAAAGTTTGGATTTAAGAGAACAAGTCGTCGGTGCTATAACATAGATTAGAAGTTCGGAGAGGGCAGAGGATTCGATATCATTATCTGGATAGGATATCTATGCTTCCACAGTTCGATATTATGTATACACAGTTCAGTATTATGGCTCCCATAGTTTGGTACTATTATAGGCTCGGTGATACTATATTTTGACGACTCTTGGATGGTAATTCACCAAAGTATCCAAGTGAAAGAAAGGCTTGCAAAGTCTATCTTCGGTGATAATAGTGATTGGGGTGATTCTCATAATCGCCCAGCCACCGCCCCGCCACCAAGGTGGTGGCTGGGCGATTCTGAGAACCGCCCCAATCACTATTATCACCGAAAATAGACTTGGCAAGCCTTTACCATCCAAGAGTCATCAAACTATAGTATCACAGTCTCTTCATTTCATGGCACAGTCTCTACATCTCGGTAAATGCTATACATCACTCCACAGTTCAGAGAAAATCTCACATAAATCTCAGGAGGACAGGTTCGAATACATCTGAAATGGAGTTCGGATGTCACAAATTAAGCTCTCTATGATGAAACAAAAGTTTGGATTTAAGAGAACAAGTCATCGGTGATATAACAGAGATTAGAAGTTCAGAGAGGGCAGAGGATTCAATATCATTACTTGGATAGGATATCTATGCTTCCACAGTTCGATATTATGTATACACAGTTTAGTATTATGCCTCCCATAGTTTGGTACTGTTATAGGCTCGAGTATACTATAGTTTGACGACTCTTGGATGGTAATTCACCAAAGTATCCAAGTGAAAGAAAGGCTTGCAAACTCTATTTTTGGTGATAATAGTGATTGGGGTGATTCTCAGAATCGCCCAACCACCGCCTTGCCACCGCCCGGGTGGTGGCGGGGCGGTGGCTGGGCGATTCTGAGAATCACCCCAATCACTATTATCACCGAAAATAGACTTTGCAAGCCTTTCTTTCACTTGGATACTTTGGTGAATTACCATCCAAGAGTCGTCAAACTATAGTATCACCAGTACCAAACTATGGGAGGCATAATACTGAACTGTGTATACATAATATCGAACTGTGGAAGCATAGATATCCTATCCAAGTAATGATATCGAAGCCTCTGCCCTCTCTGAACTTCTAATCTCTGTTATAGCACCGACGACTTGTTCTCTTAAATCCAAACTTTTGTTTCATCATCGAGAGCTTAATTTGTGAAATCCGAACTCCATTTCAAATGTATTTGAACCTGTCCTCCTGAGATTTATGTGAGATTTTCTCTAAACTGTGGAGCGATGTATAGCCTTTACCGAGATGTAGAGACTGTGCCACGAAATGAAGAGACTGTGATACTATAGTTTGATGACTCTTGGATGGTAAAGGCTTGCAAAGTCTATTTTCGATGATAATAGTGATTGGGGTGATTCTCAGAATCGCCCAGCCACCACCCTGGTGGCGGGGCGGTGGCTAGGCGATTCTGAGAATCGCCCTAATCACTATTATCACCGAAAATAGACTTTGCAAGCCTTTCTTTCACTTGGATGCTTTGGTGAATTACCATCCAACAGTTGTCAAACTATAGTATCACCGAGCCTATAACAGTACTAAACTATGGGAGGCATAATACTGAACTGTGTATACATAATATCGAACTGTGGAAGCATAGATATCCTATCCAAGTAATGATATCGAAGCCTCTGCCCTCTCTGAACTTCTAATCTCTGTTATAGCACCGACGACTTGTTCTCTTAAATCCAAACTTTTGTTTCATCATCGAGAGCTTAATTTGCGACATTCAAACTCCATTTCAGATGTATTCGAACCTGTCCCTCTGAGATTTATGTGAGATTTTCTCTGAACTGTGGAGCGATGTATAGCCTTTACCAAGATGTAGAGACTGTGCCACGAAATGAAGAGACTGTGTCACCACCGAAATAATTTTGAACCTATTCTGAAAAGACCGAATTGTTTCTCCCTGTGGCAGCACTGAAATATCACTTGTCACCTTCAAGGATCTTGACAATGCTGAGAATGCTTCAAGGTTATATATGTTTTCTTCAAACTGCCTTTGACTTTGACCATAGCTACAATACCATGTTGGAAAATCGATAGAGATGGCAGTTAAATGAATTTCCTCATAATGGCTTCCTGTACCTGTCATTCTTCTTCACACTTGTCTTCTAAGAGAACACCTCTACAAATAATCTAAGCTCCTTTATCTACTGTAATAGCATCATTATAATAGCACCGAGAAACTGTGAGAGCATCACTGTAATAGCACCGAATTGAAGTCATAGTACTACGAGTTTATCTATGTAACGAGCCTCTTGTCTTCGAAGAGAACACCTCTACAAACAATCTAAGCTCCTTTATCTACTGTAATAGCATCATTATAATAACACCAAGAAACTGTGAGAGCATCACTGTAATAGCATCGAATTGAAGTCATAGTACTACGAGTTTATCTATGTAACGAGCCTCTCCTTCTGAAGTAGCACCAAATTGAAGTCATCATATTGTGATATCCGAACTTAGCAGTGTGTCTCAGTCAGATTTCCATTGCAGATTTTAGTGAAGCTTCTGCCGAGAGGGAGGTTAGCAATATGATGGTGTTTAAACAAAATACTATATCTCCAAGAAAATTACATTCTCCAAAACTCTTGTTTTTCCATCATATAACATTTTACATGCATAAATCTAAGGGTTATACCTTGTTTAACCACTATATTGTATTTTATAAAACATATTCACACTATATTTTATTAGATGTACCTTATTTTCTTCCTAGTGGTTATACCCTGTTTCTTTCAATAGCCCTTGCAATTATTTCATAAAAAATAGTTGTAGTAAATTTATATAGCAACATTGTATCCCTAGTAATAGAATTATTTTCTACAAATAATATATTTGTTGAATTGAATTTTTGCAGACATAAAAAACTAGTTTTATCATTGTAAGAATTTTTAATTGTTGAATTGATTTTAAACTATTGTACATATTAGTATTAACTGTTGACTAGTTTAATTGAGCCAATTATAGTATGTAATTACCTCTATATCACTTGTTAATAATTGGTAATTGTTAATAATTGGTAAATTCACTTAGAGGCCAGTAACTGTGAAATGAATAGCCAAATTGAAAGCTCATGACACAACATTGATATATAAAGTACATTCTATATAAGAGATTGTAGGAGCTTGTCACGTGCAATAGATTTGGATTATTGATCCGACCATTAATTCAATGGATGGTGTTTGACATGAAGAGATTGAAATATGTTACTCATGAAGTAGATGGCGGGATTGAAAAAAAAAACATAAGAGCAATAGCAAGTTTTATTTTCCTCTTTATTCATGGTTCCATAAGGGTCTGACCATGGTGAAAAGTTTTATCATTACCCTTTCTATATGGTTCCATTTAAGGCTTTAAATTAGATTGTGGTTACACATGGAGATGCCAATTTTATTTATACCCTCTCTTTATGTTTCAACATAAGGCCTGATCCATTTTAAATAAGAATTGAGTTTTTATTTATACCATATTTTATGGTTATATCAAAGGTTTTTTCATTTTAAAGAAAAGTGAAGTCCTACGGATATGGCAAATTTAATTAATACCTTTTTTTTCCATGTTCATTTTTTTTCATGTTTTTTTAGATTGAATTCTAATTATATTTTAAAAAATAGTCTAATTTAGTAAACATGAAGAGGATTATTAGTTTTATAAGACTCATAATTGTTATGGTGATTATATGAATAATTATTATATCTAATAGTTGGATTTGGTTTACGGAATTAGGAAAAATGTTGTTATACTCCTAGAGGTCAGAGGCCCAAGGAATTATGCAAAATGTTGTACATCTCTAAAGTATGTTGTAAAATGTTGTTATGTCCCTAAAGTATGAGCCTCTCTACAATTTAGTTTGAGAACTTAGTATGGGGTCAATGTATAAGTGTTAGATGGTTAAATGTTAGATATGTAAGAGATGTGAATATCTTTTAAAAGTTAGGCTCATAAGTATACATGGTTAATTGTTAGATATGTAAGAGTTAATATGTGAATATCTTTTAAAAGTTAGGCTCATAAGTACACATATGTTATCTTTTAAAAGTTAGGCTCATAAGTATACCTTATTTTCTTCCCGATGGTTATACCTTGTTTCTTTCAATAGCCCTTGCAATTATTTCATAAAAAGTAGTTGTAGTAAATTTATATAGCAACATTGTAGCCCTAGTAATAGATTTATTTTCTACAAATAGTATATTTGTTGAATTGAATTTTTGCAGACATAAAAAACTAGTTTTATCATTGTAAGAATTTTTAATTGTTAAATTGATTTTAAACTATTGTACATATTAGTATTAAATGTTGACTAGTTTAATTGAGCAAATTATAGTATGTAATTACCTCTATATCACTTGTTAATAATTGGTAAATTCACTTAGAGACTAGTAAACGTGAAATGAATAGTCAAATTGAAAGCTCATGACACAACATTGATATATAAAGTAGATTCTATATAAGAGATTGTAGGAGCTTGTCACGTGCAATAGATTTGGATTATTGATTTGACCATTAATTCAATGGATGGTGTTTGACATGAAGAGATTGAAATATGTTACTCATGAAGTAGATGGTGGGATTGAAACAAAAAAAAACATAACACCGTTGATGTTGATGTTATGGTTGAGAACATGTTGAATTTATACTTAGAAAAGAAAAATGATATTCTACCAAAAACATTAATGTGTTTTTTTCCTCATAAACAACTTTGTTTGGCACATAAAAATTTGGTTTTTCTAGCATTTTTTTAAAAGTTTGAAAATTGACCCTAAAAAAAAATCATTGTTCCAGTATCATCACTTTTCGTTTTGAAGCTATATTTTGCACAAAAATTTCGTAGTAAATTTCATAGTCACTGCCATTTTTAAAACATGTTCAAAATTGACCCCTAAAAAATAAAATCATCGTTCCAGTATACACACTTTTCGTTTTTAGCATTGTTTTTGATGTTTTTTCAGGGTTTTTTGGCCATAGTTCTTGTTTTGAGTTTATATTTCCCGTTTCAAATTTTACATTGTTGTAGTTGTATAGTTCAGTAATTGAATTCTACCGGACCAGAGGAAATCAAGTTTCTATCCTGAAGGTACCTACCTAACATTATTTCTTTCCACCCTATGGCTCCATCCTTTTTCCCCCTGTAGCTTTCCATCCCACCCCCAGTTCACTAGCTAGTCTAGCCATCCAGAGCATCCCCAGTGAAGAATGGATCAATATCCTCCCATCCTACCTTTAGCCAAACAAAGTTAGTTAGTTAGGCCGCCGAGTTAAGTTGAGGCCCTTCAACATGGGTGCCAATATGGTTAGTCCTACCCGCACCCTTGGTTGAACTAGTGGAATTTTCACAGTGGAGTTGTTGGATGCCACGTAGGAGGAATAACTACTGCCAAAAAAGTGCTTCAAGTAGGATTCTCGTGGCCAACCGTGTTCAAGGACTATAAGTAGTATGCCAAGTCATGTGATGAAATGCGTATATCTTTTGGATGAAATTGTGTAGTCAAATGAAACGTCCCAACATTTCGAGTGGACACTCCAAAAATCATCATGGGAAACCAAGGAAGCTTTCAAAAAGGGTAATAAGAGTAAGCAGATATGATGAATAAAAAGAACATTTCACTATGTATGTTTGACTGTGGAAATCCACATATTCAGAAGTCATGTGATGTTTGCCAAAGAGTTAGTGAACCTTCCAGGTAGGATGAGCTACCTTTACAGCCAGTCAAAGCTCCGAAAGCTTTTGAAAAGTGGGCAGTTTACTTCATAGGCCACATCAACCCTCCATCTCATCATTCTAAAGCGTGCAACATTATCACCACAACTGATTACTTGACCAAGTGGGCTCAAGTAGAGCTAGTGAAGTATTGTTCTACCCAGACCACAACCAGATTCATCTTTGAAAACATTATAACCTATTTTGGATGCCTACTCTGTTTAACCATCAATCAGGGTACTCACTTTGTCAGCCAAACCATAGCCGCATTGACCAGAGAGTTTCTGATCCAACATCACAAACTCTGCACCATGCACATCTATAAGCGGAATAAGGGTAGGGTAGAAATACCTAGGGATTCGGATGACTTAGTTAAGTGGGAAGCAAGAGAGATAGATTTATGTGGCCATCTTAGTGCAGTTAGTTCACTTACGCTAAATCGGAAAAGAAATGCCCTCATAGTACATAAATGACCTCGGAGAGAGAAGGCCAACGGAAGTGTCAATGAAGAGATTCCCAAATCAAATCCCTCACCATATGAAATATGAGTGACCCCTATGAAGAAGTAAGGGCCCTAGGAACCACAGCTCAGGAATAGGGGAGCCTCGGAACTGGTGCCCTTTACGCCTTAGAGTTACACCTAGTCATTCCCTAGGAACCAAAGCTCAGTAATAGGACTATGAATTGACTGACTCTAACCAAATGGAGCAAAATCCCTATGGCTAAGAAAGAGATCCCTATGAATCAATGACACCTAGTCGGCAGGCCCTCGCGCTTCTCAATTCAAATACCAGCCATCAGCCATCAAACAGACATTGGGAGATGTTACTCACTATTCATTCAAACAAAATAGAATACTTTTCCCTGGTTCAAATTCCTTCCAATCTTCTATCCAATATGACTGAGAGAGATATTTTACATGGACCTTGCTATATATCCAAAGTGGATAGACGGGTTCCACCATATTGACCGGTTGAATGCATAAACCCTCACCATATGAAT
>APFE031506561.1:2888-21637 GCA_000404065.3 Pinus taeda | reverse complement strand
ATCATACTCTAAAACAATCTTTTCTATATCAGCTTGCTGCTTAGCATTACAACCCTCAAATACATTGGTTTTATCAGGTTTCTTTTCCTTTACAACCATTAGTAAGAATTGTTTGCATGAATTTATCATTCTTTTCATCTACTCGGAATTTATGAGAGTATAATTATTCTTGAGCTTGTGAGCTCTTACAAAGTATTCGATTCCATCTTTAACAAGTAAATACTTGTTCTCAGCTCTATAGAAAATGGTTTTTCTATCATACAAGTAAGGACTTCCTAAAACAATTCCACATATATTCAAAGGAATTGTCTAACTCAACCACATCTACATATGCTAACCCGAAAGAAAACTTGAGTTTGCACTGTCTAGTCACTTGTAGTTGTGCTTTATCATTCAACCATCCTAATGGGTATGGTTTCTTGTGAGGTGTTGTTGCTAATCCCAATTTCTTTACAATTGCTTCAAAAATCAAATTTACTTGAGAGCCACTATCAAACAAAGTATCAACCTTTTGATGTTTGGAAATAATTCGAATATGGAAAAGCTCATGTCTTTTTCTCTCATGTTCTTCATCAATAACAGTTTGCGCAGAATTACTAGTAGATGCTTCAGAATTCTTACCTTTTATACCTGTGCCTGCAATGATTGTTTCATCTCCCAAGTCTGACCCCAAGTCTTTTTGAATAGCTGCAGCAGTCTTCTTCTTCTTGCCCTCGGACTTCTTAGGTCTCAGCTCTGGATGCAGAATCCAACAGTGCTCATCGTCATGCCCATCCTTTTTACAATGAGTGCATGAAGCTTTGCTTTTCTGTACAGTGTTAGCCTTCCTTGCTTTCCACTTCTACTTTCTTTTCTCCTTGCTCTTGCTTGCAGTGGGTTGGGATAGTCCCCCACCTTCTCGATTTCCATTCTTTCCTCTAGCTTCTAGATGAGTAGCTTGTACAGATACCTCATCTATACTAGTGGGATTAAACATGAGGATGGTATGCCTCATGTAGCTGTGAAAACCACCAATGTACTTCAAAAAAGTCTCTAGTGAGTCTAATGAGATCCCTAGAATCAATGCTCTCTTTCTAAATTCTTGAGTGTACCCTTGCACACTTTGCCTTTTCAACTACCGAAGATTTTGCCAACTCATCATGGCTTGTTGCATGTAGGCCAATGGATAGAACTGCTTCTTGATTGCAAAAACAAAGTCACTCCAGACAGGGATAGTCTTCCCATGTCTTTTCATGTCAGATTGCGTGGGAGGCAAAGTTAGCCCCTAGGAGGCCCGAATCGGGAAACAAAGGCAGTGTTTGATGCACGATTAGCGCTATCGCTGGGCGAAAAACCTCAAATTGGAGAAGGTCCGAGCACTCGGTCTCATCAAGTGGAAGAACTTACCCACTGAAGATTCCACATGGGAGGATGAGAATTTTATACATAAGCATCCAGAACTACTCAAGCGTTGAGGACAACACTTTTTTGAAGGAGAGGGGTGTGTTAGGTCCCTATACTACTAGTGTAGCCCTTTATTGTTATTATAAGTGTAGCCCTCTTATTGTTGTTATTGTGTCCATGTAGTCCCCATATTGTTATTATTACACCCTATGGAAGCCCATTATTGTTATTGTTGTGCCCTTACATTATTATTGTTATGTAGGTTTAAATTATATTGTGACCCCTTCGACTCCTATATATAGAAAGGAGGTCTTGTCATTTGTATCATCCAAGAATTTTTCATTTATGTAATGTAGAGGAGGTTGTCCCCTCGAAGAGGCTAATTTTTTTTGTCATTGATATATCTTTTCTTCTATTTTGTGAGTTGGTTGCATAACAAGGAGAGTCAACCTAAAGTGCAAAGGGTTGGTGAGGTCACAATGGCACCCTAATAGTTTCACTTGGATCGCACGTACTTCAAACTTTATCTCTATAAGTGCGAGTTTGTGTGATAACATGCCTGCCAAACATTGGGTTCATTCAGACCTATAGATACAATGAACCAATATGATAAGAACAAGTCTCAAGTTGCATTATTGCCTGCTTTAGCAAAGTTTCTTTCCATTGTATATACTGCATTATGTTGTGGTATATAGGAAGCCATTTAAACATATTTGGAAAAAATCTCAGCTTAGTCTCCACATATTCATCACTAGTGGGATAAATCCTTCAAAATGTCGATGCATTTCAAGCCATATCAGAACCTCCAAATAGCAATTGGTAATTCCACAAAGCAATGGATAGTATTGTACAACCCCAAAATCTACTCCAACCAATGGAGCACAACTCCAAAAGGAACACAATTACACAAGTTCTACTTTAAAATTTTCTAGATGGCAAATTACATGAGAATGAGACTACTTGTGGAAGGGTTTTCCCATGTGTCTCTCTTAAGTTGTATGCTTTTGGAGGAGTGGGGCCCACATCTCATGCTTTTAATATTTTTAAATTATCTGACATGCGAAAGAAGGGATTATCATGAGTTACTCTAAGGATTGTCTAATTATGTCAAGGAACGAGAGGACATTCCTACAAAATCCATGATAGAGTCATTGAAGGGTTGGATAGAGGTGCAACATTCCCAAATTCGCCGATGAAGTCCCCACTCTTTTAAGAACTTTTCCAAGGAGTACCAAGTCACCTAGAATGCAAGAGCATGCAAAATGTGCTATTCAAGGGTGGGAATGAGACACTATCCTAAATATATTTCTAGATATATCTAAGAACTAGAACATATAATATGTCAAATTGAATCAACAGAAATTTACTTTCAAATGGTGCTAGTTTGGCTTCTCTCCTTATGGCTCCAACAACACGTAGGTTCATTTTTCTCACTATGTGAAGAATTATTGCAACAACACCACATGTATCATGTCTAAAGTGCAACAAAGAGAAGGAAAATGATCTAACATAATTAACAACAAGAATCATACAAGAGATAAAGCCCAAAAAATAACATAGATAAAAGGACAAATTTACAATATGCTTAGCTAAGATGAGCTACATTCACCATAAGCATATGGACACAAAGGTCATGGGCACCTACACACCAAAGTGGATTGCATCTGCAAATAGAAATCATTGGAGAGACACTATCCAAGATAATCTCTAATTGGAGGAAAAAAAAAAGTAAATTTCGATGAATGGTATAAAGAGAGCGTCAAAAACCTTATTTATACAAAATGTTTGAATGAAATCCTAACTCATGGCCCAAGCTACCACCATGGGATAATTAGGCCCTGATTTGGCTTAATTCATACTAGTATTTAGAATAAACTAGGACCCTTTTAACTACAATTATAACATTACGGTCTTCAATTACAAAATTATTAAAAAGGTCATGTATTTATATACAAAATAGTTGATATGCATATATCTTATTTGCACAATAAAAATTGTCTTTAGGTATACAACAAACTAAATGTGTCCTTTGAATAACATAGGATTCAATTATGCATGTAAAGCTTGAACATGTTGAACAAAATCAATTGAATCCAAATAACAATGCTAGGATATATTAATGCATGATATACTAAAAATATTAAACATATTATGACATATTCATTGCTTAAAATTAGGATGGTCTGTTTGTTCCAAAAGCAACAAATATAATAGTACCTGACTAACACCATTTGTTTTAGATTGAAACTTGTGTGGCCAAATGTCATAGAAGTCCTACAAAACAACAACCTAAATGAATAAAACATGAAATTAATTGGAAAAAAAAAACATTTATGAAATAACATAACCATTGTCAGGCTCAACATGAATGGTGAATATAATTGCGATAAATATAATAGAAATTTTTGTTATTACAACCAACAAACAGCCATAATTGATGACATGAGAGATAAAATAAAAGCATGTTACTCTTTATTTTATTTTGAGACGAACCAAGTTGCTTAAGAAGGATGCAATTTTCAAGTGGGACAAATATAGTAAGACAAATTTTGAGCTCATCGGGGAAGCTATCATCAAGTCTTAGGCTTTAGTAAGTCCTAATTATTCAAAGAATTTTCAATGTTTTTCTTCTACTTCTAATGTTGCAATCGCAGGTTTGCTACTTCAGAAGAATGAACTAGATGAAGAACAACATATAGCGTTCATGAAAAAAGTTCTCAAAGATGCAGAATTGAAGTATGCTATTCTAGAGAAGCAAATTTAGGCCTTGGTCAAGTCGTTGAAGAATTTTAGGATGTACATTGGGTATTCAAAAGTTATCACCTATCTTGCCCATCCAACTGTAAAAGAAATTTTAGCTCAACAAGATTGCTTGGGAACTATAGGCAAGTCGATGCATAAGATTCAAGAATACAAATTGGAAATCAAGTCCATCATATTGATCAAAGGAAAATGAAAAGTTCAAATGTTTGCCGAATAAAATGTAGTTGCTCTTGGATTAAGGGAAGAGCAAACAAATTACTGGATGAGTTTTATAAAGGACTTTATGGTGGCCATGTTGCAGCCCCGCTTACACACCTTAGTTAATGTGGGAAAAATCTTCAACCACACTAGGTGTGGCCTTGGTGGCAAAGCTCAGAGAAAGGGCTGTCACCTAATTCCAACTCTCTCCGTCTAGGATCTCTCCTAGCTAAAAGCAAGGGAGGTGGAACCTACGAAAGGTTTCTATATCAATTAGAGCATCAACTGAGAAATTTTCAGTTTGTTGGAATTCATTTTATTGCAGGTCTGAAGGAAGGCTTATAAGTGGTTTAAATAAGCAAAACTTCTACCTTCAAACATCCCCACACCTATATCCAAGATCTAGGTCTGTCTATGCACTTATGGATGAGTTCTGAAGGGGTTAGCCAAATGTGTTTGTCGAAATGGCCAAGGGCCAACTTGTGGAAAATGATCTGGACAATTCAGAGAAATTATGATAGAAAGAATAATGGTGTCCAAGGGCCATGGTTAGAACGAAACTCTAATACCAAATGAGATGAGCAAAGTTCGCTCACACACAAAATATTCAAAATGTCTGAAATATAAAGAAAACCATGTGGATAATATATATATATACAAGAATACAGTAATAGAAAACGTGATATGATATGATAGTAAAATAAGGCCTTGTATATATACTAGATTGGATGGGCTTTCATGAACAGCCTTGTCTTTTCAGACATGCCCTTTCATAATTATTAATTATACATTGTAATTATTATTATTATTTATATTATTTACGGTATATATACATATTTATGTTCATAACATTGATCTTAATTTCAACCAATCCAGTGATATCAATAAGTTGTAATCAGCTCTGGTATCAGGCATATCAACTATGTTAATGTGGCTCACGAATAAGGAGTAGATCTTTGTGATCTCTCTCATAGCCCTAAAGCACTCTTCACCTCTGCGCTTGTGATCTAAACAAAGCATTAATGGCATAATTGTACACATGATAACACTAGCGTCTTCAAATTCTGCTGCCACTAAACAGAAGTAGCTTGGTGTCATTCATTTCTTTATTGCAAGTGCATGATATCTGGCATATGCCCTTTCTATGATGGAATAATGTCCCAACAATAAATGCAATGCTCTTAATCCATGATGAACAAATGATCTATGAAATGATCTATGCCCTTTTCCACTTGAAAACATAACATGGTGGATTTGAAAATTTATCTTACGTTGTGTATGGTCTACTGAGCAAGATTTCATTTTCAAGCATATATTTGATTTAAACTTATCTTACTCTTATTAAGAAATTCACACATGATTGAAGCTTGCTTTCCATCCTCTCAAGTGGATAGTGTCATTGGCGAAGACTTTAGTCAAGCCCATGTTAGAAGTGCCTCCCTTCTCTACCACACAACCAAGCTTAGCTTGACATCTAGGAACACCCTTCTTAGGTCAAGAAGAAGCTTGGTTAGTGTTAAAGTGATAGGAAATACCACCAAGCTGATAGTGGGTGTATTGTCTTAATAGTTGTTCCTCCCACTAGGGTTAGGACTTTTCCTCTCAGTTGAGAATTTGAGTCACAGCAGGCTTCTCACAACACATCCTTGCTATGATATTAGAGTCAATATTCTGCCCTTTTATTTGATTCATTCGACCCTTAGAGTCAGTATAAACTCTTTGTATTAGTGATTTTGCTTGAGTGAAGACTACATTTTTACTAGGGTCGAGACAGAGGAGTTCCACAATCAATGCCACCAACATCAACGTACAAAGAGGACAATAAAATGTTAGTTCATACACTCATACATGACAAAATCCAGTGGAAATGTTGCAAGCCTAAAAGCTGTTAAGTCTGCTGAAATTTGAATAGGATCTGAAAATCTACTTTCTCCCTATGAAATCCAATGAGGTTGGAACCAGTCTCAAACATCCTAAAACTATTAACGCTAATGTTAAAAATTTAGAAAAAAGGGATGAAAATGAAAGATAAAAGGAGAATGTCAATTTAAAATTACCATTAATTACTAGGGAGTACTAGGGCACATATTACATGACCCCAAGTGTTAGCTCAATTGGTCTTGATGCCAGACGTGCATACCTTCCCCTGAAATCAGGGAGGTCATGGGTTTGACTCTCTTGCTCTTTGGGGTTAGACCCCTATTGGAAGGGCCCGCGGTTTACCCCGTGCACCATCCATGGCTCATGAAGAAGTATTCCGGGGCTGGTCTCATGAGATGAATCATAGAAAATCAAAAATTCAATTTCCCCTTGTTTTCTTGATCGAAAATAGCCACACTATCCTCAGAGCTCAGTCCCCTAACTATCCTTGGAAGCAATATTTTAGTGATAATTCTGATAATTAGTCAATAAGTGCAACATTGTGCAGGAGGTGGGGGGAGGAACGAACAACAACTTGGGGCTGAACTGGTAAGTCATAGAGAGATGTGATTATTGGAAATGCAAGATTGGTAATCAATATCAGACTTTTATAAGCCATGTGATATACTTTGAAAACAACTGAGCTCTTGCTATGCTCTACAATGGTTACCTACCAAATTAGAAATATTCCTGGATGATTTTTCAGACATGTTTAAACTCTCTATCAATGGCATTAATTACTTGTGATATTAACATTTGAAATAATTAACTTTCTGACATTCAATGGGCTTTGACTTTTATCACACCCTTCAGTGTTCTAATAAGATTTTCAAACCTGGCAGGAAACCACAGCATTGGTTTAAAATATTCCCTCTCGTTGAAATTTTTTATGTTCCAAATTTCTTAAACACAAGCACAAAAATGTAATAATAATTAAGCATAACTTTTATAAACACATCTATAAATATTTCCCATCAAGTTTCTGGTCAGGTTAATACCGTGAAAACTTTTGTCCGAAGTATTTCTGAGTGGACTTGGGATACACCAATCACATTATGGCAGGCTACAATGGATAGTGTTGCCATGCGGACAGACTGAAAACACAATAAATTTGAAATATTAGAAAACTTACATGTAAAACTTTCAACTGCTAATGCAAACAAATGTGCAATAAGCAGAGAACATATCAATGGATACGATACTGCCTATTAAGCAATCATGCCTAATATAATGAAAATTGAATAGAAAAGAGAGCAACATTTCCTCTACTTTGATTTTGCTTTCCATATCTATCTACACAGGCATTTAACAGTTGGGAAAACTTGATTCTAAAACAAATCTCATACAAAGATCCAAAGGTTTGCCCCGATTAAAGGCATACGATGAAACACTAATGAACTACTTTAATATGTAAACCAAACCAAACTTACATACCATATTTTTCTTCAATTGCAATGTAGAAGTATATTAGGTCAATAAATGTTTTTCATTTATTGATGCTTTGAAGCGCAGAAACATCATCTTGTAGCAGAAACACACTATTTGCCTAATGCTACATATGCATTTTATTTCAAGTCTAAAGATTGCTTATTAGCTGCATCGAAAGCCTCTCCACTGGTCAACTCAAAACATATATGAGTTACATAGTAATAAAATAACTTTCAGATGGCTCTATTCGCTTCATCTAAATTATGCAGGGGTTATAATGCTTTCTAGCCAGACACTCTTCCAAGACTTACAGAGCATCCTTTTACAAACATATGAACTGCATGATAAAAATCCTCTCCACTTTTCAGAAAAGGATATCAATAAACTTCCATACTTGCAGAATATACAGCAAGAACTTTAAAACAGAAAATTTGAATGGGAACTTAATGTTCTGACCTAAGTTACCAGGAAAAAGATATGGATAAAGATCCAGACCCAGATACAGAGCCACCAGAATCTTGAAAAGCCAGGATCTGGATACTGTGGCAAAACGCCACACAGAAAAAATACAATAATATTTTTTTTAAAGATATATTTAAAGTTAAAAAACAAGATCATTCATGAATCACAACATTAGAACTGAAAAATCAGATAACTCGTAAATCTAAAGATTGAAATCATAATGCGTCATGCCTTAAACAAAAAAGTTAACTGTAAATACAAATTTGAGTGTCTCGTTAGTGATCACTTTTTTATTGATATGATGATGTAGAGTATGTTTAACTACATACCCAGAAATGGGTCTACATACTCATCATCTGAATATTTCAACTCTATACTGTATACTGTTTGAGGACATGCTATAGTATATTTATCATACCGTTCTAAGAGGAGCTTTCACCTAGAGTTGGACGGGATTGATTAATTATATTATTAATGACACTGTTGAAATACGTAATTAGGTTTGGTCTTCATAATGACATATGTAATCATGATTTTATATATTTGATGTAAAGAGAAAAATAAATTTATTGTTGTTGTTCTTGAGTCATGGGTTTCATGCTCAAGGGAAATTTATTTTATAAGTCAAGCTCCCATTGAGAGTTTCTAGGGCTTGTTATTGAGTCTACAAGTCAAGAAAGCCATTGTCATGTATGAAAGAACCTTCTTGGGCATGTTACATATTGTAAAAAAAAAAAAAAAAAATTGAGTCAAAATTAGAGTCAAAAGAGCCTCCAAGACCTCGTCATAAAGCAAAGGACAAGTCGTCCTATCAAGAAGACATGTCGGCCTAGAAGCAATGTCAAGTTGGCCTAGTAGAAGGCTCAAGGAAACCTATATATAGGGCACTCGGCCTCATTCAAGGACACACACACTTCACTCATCAAGAAGCTCGATCAAGGGTAAAGAAGAAGCCTCATATCAAGCGAAGAGAGGAAGTCAACAAGGAAGAAGGATCGAAGTAATTTTGGGTCTGTTTTGGGCATTTCTTGTTCACACGTGCGGGGAGACTAGGGCATGTTCGGAAATCCATTAGGGCAGGAAATTGACTTTAATTGATTTCACTTATTATGACATTATCATGTGATATGTAATTATTAGTTCTTCCAATGTATCTTGCTCAAATCATCAAGACTAATGCCAATCAATAAACAAAGAAGGACACAAGATGTAGGCACATAGCCAAGGCAAAACCCCTAGATAGGGGAAAACCCAGTCAAGAACTCTTCTTTCAGTATATTCAAATCACAGTTATATAACCAAGACTCTTGACCTAAACCTCTCTCCATCCCTCAAGCCAGCCTTTCCATTGAAGTAGTCTTCTTCCAAATTGATCTTCACAATAAGAGTTACGACCCTTCTTCAACCACAAAGCAACTTTGGCTTTTGCAACTATAGAAAGAAAAATTCGATGTTGTCATTATTTATAACTTTAGACCCTGTAATGATAGAGAATTTCGGACCCTATAATGTAGAGAACTTATGACCCTAAACTATAGAGAGTTTCAGCCTTGGACTTTGTTGTCTGCACTCGTAGGAACTTGTTCACTTCTTCTACATTAGGTCGACTTCATTGGGGTATTTTTATAGTTGTTTTCACTTGGATAATGCGCTGACATGACTAGTAGGATAAGCCGAATTGTAGAATATGAAACTGAAGCTAGATTTGAAGAGCTTGAGGCCAACTTCATGGTGAAGGAGTTATCATGACTCAAATAATTTTCTTTCTTTATTACAATAATCCCAAGAAAGGTTTACATAATTAAATTTGACTTTGACTCAACAAAATCCTACAGCACTCAATAAGTGCTTTGACCTATTGACATTGACCCAAGCATGAAACCCATGCTTTAATAGGTCCATTTATTTAGTAATAAATTTCTTTTGACAAATATGTATTATATCATGACTCAAGTACAATTATGAAGACAGAGACTAGTTACATTTTTCAACAGGGCACAACTTACTGCAGCAAATCAGAAGTACAGTCACCTCAAGAAGGTCGAAACAACGCAAGGAAAAGATCCTTATTGCTAGCCGAAGTTACAAAGAGATCAGCTCAAGGCAAGCGAAGGAGAAGAAGGGTTAAAATTGCTTTAATCCCATCACACGTGCAAAGGTTGCAGAAAGTTGCAAGAGGTTGAGAAATATAAGAAGAGAGGCCGAAAGATTGCAGTCTAGTGTTGCAAGGCCGAAGTTGAGGATGAAGAAGAAGTTGCAACAGTATTATGGCAAGGTTGAATTTGTTTGACTTGGCAAGGTAAAAGCAAGGGCTGACATGGTCTTGGAGGAGTCTTGCTCAAGGGTCTAGGTCTTGGAATTCGTCAATTAAAGGCCTATAAGAAGAGAAGAATTCTTGTGGATTTTCTTCTCAGTTGGAGAGGTTTTGGCCCTCGCTTATTGCCTATAACTTTTGTCCTTTGTCTCATTGTTCTTTATGGTTTGGTAGTTACTTGATGAAGAAAACACTAATAATAAACAAGTAAAAGAAGAAGTTAATCAATTTAAGTAAAAATATACCACAAGCAGTTATCGAAGAAAGAGAAATCATCTAATGTTGTTGCCCCTAGATTTCTCAACATGGTATCATAGCTAAGGTGACTACATCAAGTTAAAGAAGGACCATCAAAAGGAGTATCAAGAAAGATCAAGATGTTGAAAAGAACACTAAACCATCAAGAAGAGATACATAAGGGCTGAGTACAAGGGATACCAAAGAAGACCTCAAAACCCTAGCTTATCAAAAGAAGGGTTTCTCACTTGAAGCATGGTTGAGAAGCTCGCATATCATCATCAAGGAAGGCCTCAAGGACCCGATATCCACTCAATCAAAGAAAGACCCTACATCTAAAGTACCTTATGAAGGCCACCACAGTCTACACTATCATCCAAGAAAGCAAGAAGAGGATCACTTTTGTAGGAAGACATCTTCATCAAGGTGATCCCCCTCTCTCTAAGCCAAGGATCACTTTTGAAGGAAGACATCTTCATCAAGAAGACATACTCTATCATCATCATCATCATCATCAAGAGGGCATCATGTTGAAGATATTGTCATCAAGGATTATCTTCACACGTAAGCATCTTTATATATATGTTTGAATCTGCTAAAATGACTTCATCCTGCAAGGAAAGCAATAAATTGGTTGGGTCATCAAACTTTCTTGCATGGAAGAAGGGGACAGACTTGATCCTCATAGAAAATGAAGTCGTTGAACATCTTAAAGGCACAATCACTAAACCACCAAAGGAAGAAGCTCAAGCTCTTGCAAAAGTATATGAAAGGGGAAGTAAGGGCCCAAAGGATTCTCATAGAATCCATTAAAGTTGGAGATTTCAAAAGAAATATATGACAAGTTAATAGAATTGTTCTCCGTAAGTACTGCAGGAGAAGTGATATCTTTGAGGAACAAACTGTACAAAATGAAGATCTCAAAGGAAGATGGAATAACCTCATACTTTATGAGGGTATCTGAAATAAAAGACCAATTACAAGAGTTGGGAGAAATAATGTCTAATAAAGAAATGACTGCCATAGTGCTCAATGCACTTCTAGAGGAATGGGGCAACTTCACATCTAGCATCTTTGGAAAGAAGAAAGCCACCCCATTCAGTGAATTTTGGTCATTGTGTAAGTTTGAAAAAACTAGGTTGAAGGCAAAAAGTGATGTAGGATCAAATGAGCAAGTTCAAGCATTTTCTACCATGGCTAAGAGGAAAGAAAAGCTTGGGAAATTTGGTCCTCAGAAAAAGAAGAAGGATATGTCAGAAATCCAATGTTATGGTTGTCAAGAATATGGGCATTACAAAAGAGATTATCTAAAATTCAAGAAGGATACCAAAAGGAAAGAAAGAAATGAAGCTCATATCACCGAAAAAGTGGAAGAACCTAATGAGAAGAAATCCTAAGCGATAGATCTTCATTATTAAGGATTCTCCAATGCGTATCTCGGAGAAGTAGGAGGTGAAAAGACCTCCACCATGGCAGTCGAGATGAGAAGCATTATGACAAGATGCATCTTAGTTGAAGATGGCCTCATACTAGACGCATATCGTTGAAGCAAGAGCTCATGACATCATTAGAGAAGCTTGAAAGAATAGCTGAAGTAGAACTCTACATCGATATAACAGTAATCATATAAAGAAAGTAGCACTTGCTAACCTCATGTAGTACATATGGTTGAAAGAATTTCATGCTACATCATCACCATTTCGAAGGAGCATTTGCAGAATAATGATAATCCAGATCCTCTGTTGGAATCTTCATTAGAGGGTTCACCTCTACTTAGAAGAAGCAAGTGTCTCGATGATCATTCCACTTTGTGAGAGATACATTGTTAAGAAGGGCGATGGTATGGTGACAAAGGAGTGCAGCAAGACAAGTTGATTGAAGTAATCTCAATCTAGGAAAGGAAGTTGTCAAAGGAAGTTTCGATTGTTGAAAAATGTAACTAGGTTCGGTCTTCATAATGACATGTGTAAATATGATTTTATGTAATTAATGTGAAGAAGAAAATAAAACTATTTTTGTAATGCTTGAGTCATGGGTTTCATGCTCAAGGAATTTTATTTTATAGTTAAGGTTCTCATTGTAAGCCTTTAGGGTTGGTCATCAAGTCATAATAGCCCTTGAGGAAGTCTCCAAGAAGGTCTCCAAATCAGCTCCCTTGCTATTAGATATCACCTAGACAAGTCTTCGAGTATAGCGAAGGAGGAAAGCATTTCAAAACTCTCTCCCTCATCTCCCACGTGCGAAATTGCAGAGGTGTGGATTGCAGGTTTGTGGAAAGGAAACAAGATTTCAGGGTAGTCGAGAAATGCAGTACATGAAGGGAGTTTGACATGTGTTGACTTGAGCAAGAAGAAGAAGCAAAAAAGAAGGATCTTGTGACTTGGTCTTGGTCTTGGTATTCGTCAATTGATGTCTCTATAACAAGAAGAATTCGTTTTGGTTTTCCTCTCAACTTGTAGAGGTTTTGGCTCTGGTTGATCGCCTATATTTTGTGTCTCTTGTCTCTTTATTGTTTATGCTTTGGTAGTTGTTTGATGAATAAGAATACTATAATAATCTAAGTAAAGAGAAGATCCTAAACTAAAGAAGTAAAAAGCATTTGCAAACAGTTATCTTGAAAGAGGAATCTCATAAACTTCATGCACTAGATTTCTCAACATGGTACAGAGCTAAGGTGACAAATCAAGGAAAGGGCATCTCATCATGGGACACACAAGCACTCAAGGATCAAATCTTGAAGGACATCAAAGCAAAGTTAAGATCTACAAAAAAGTGTCAAAACCCTAGATCGAAGAATTCTACACCAAAATAAGTCTTGGGATCCTCCAAAGACCATAAAGACCCTACTCAAGTTGAAAAGACCTACAAATCAAAGTATCTTGAAGACTATTCATCCAAAAGAAGTGTTGAAATTTGGTACCAGAGGACAGGTGGTTCCCTAAGGCTTTGATCTTTGGCCTAGGGAAAAGTGTCCAAAAGAATTTAATTTTTCTACTAAAGTGACTTTATAATTTTTATAAAGTTAAATCTAATTTAAAAGTGACTTTAAGTGATAAAGTTACTAAAGTCTAATTTTAATGTGACTTTAATAAAGTCAATGTAAAATTAGAAAGGAAAAGTGACTTTGGAAATAAATGACTAAGTGGGTCTTTATTAAAGTAGGGTGAATTAAAAAATAGAAAATCGAGGAGGTCGTACAGCAGCATTTAATGCTGAAAGTGGGCACGAAAATCGAGAAAATTGTACAGCATTTATTGCTGCCTGTTTTGCTATTTGCAAATATTTTCCAGTTGGCTATGAGGCACGGAAAACGAGATAAGTTGTAAAAGTTTGCTTGCTGATTTTTTGCTGAATATTTCTCACTGTAAAAAGCATTTTCAGAATAAGGAGCTCTCGAAATGGTTTTCCCCGAGAGTTGTAGGGGGTTTTTCCAGGGTCATCTTGACCAAAAATCACTGTGTTTAAATGTGTTTAATGGCTGTTTGTACCTGCTGATTTTTATTTCTGCATTTTCCACCATTCTGTAAAATTTCCAGAATTTGTGTTTTCAGAAAAAATTATTTTTCAGTTGTTGAATGTATGGATATGGGAAAGGGCATTTAACTACTTTGGAGAAATAACGTGAAACTGAAAACCGAGGTGGGAAATGAAAAAACTTTACATGGTATCAGAGCTTGAGTGCTGAAGTGCAGTTTGGGACAGCAAGGAGGAAAATTACAGCCTGCTGATTTTTCACTCAGAAAATTCCAGCAAGCTGATTTTTCACAAACAGCGGTTTTATCTTTACTACGGCAATGCTATTTTTCAATTTTAGGACAGCAGGATGTCATTGGGATTGAGGGTGGAGGATAGGTTGGATGGGCATAACAATTACAGCGTTTGAAAGGAGAGAATGCAGAGTATCTTTGAGGAGGCAGAAGTCTGGGACATTGTTGACACCTAATCCTCACGATTGGGTGAATTTATGTAAATAGTTAAATTAGGAATGTGAACAGTCATCAGAAGATGAACTGAGCAGTCACACCCTTTTGTATATAACAATAGCCTACCTAATGAAATGAAATGAATCAGTTTTACTGCCTATTGGAGTTACTACCTGGCCTGACATGGTATCAGAGCCAGCTCCTTGTTTTAGCTATTATGCTCCTGTAACTCCTCTGTCCTGGCCTCTGCCTCTGCCTCTGCCTTATTCCAGCGTTGCTCTGCCTCTGCCTTATTCCCCGCTGTCCTGAAATAACCTAACTCTGCCATATTCCTTTCCAGCGCTGCCTCATAACACCTTTGTCCTTTCTGTGCAGACAGAAGCGTTGTACGTTAAATCTTTTTATGAATAGCGTTGTCATGACTGCTGATGTTATTATGAATAATACGTACTAGAATATGGCGAGAAGGCTTCCAGTTATGTTCGAAGGTGAGGACAGGATGTTTAATCATTTGTTGTTGCGTCAAGTTATCGCCATACCAAAGATATCTATCGCCCAGCTTTGCAGATTGAATGAATAAGAGGCGCTCACTCATTAACGAACGCGAGAGTTCATTTTCCTCTGCTTTCCTTGCATAACCAAGAGTTTGCTTCTCACACAAACGGTCAATTTCTTCTTCTTTCATTGCAATATGGTATATTCTGCGTTCAATGATCTCTGCATTACTTTGATTCCTTAGCAATCGATGTTTCCTTGGATCACTGTGTTGGTCGATGTCTATGGTGCGTTGAAACGATGTAGTGTGTCGTGCGTTTGAAGGGCCATGAATGCCATGAGTGGTGTATGTTGAACCCTGTTACTCATTTGATGGAAGAACATGGATGATGAAGGAATCTGCGTTGAATACGCTGGTCAATTGGTTGCTACTGTGCATTGTGTGAGGACTGACATTGTTTGCATACGTTGTACGTGGTCGTGGGTTCATCCTTGAACCGAGACGAGTACTGTTAACAAGTATTGAAATTTAAAATAGACAGTATATGCTTGTGGATAGTATTGAAATTTCGATAACATTTATTTGCTAATGTTTGGTGAAGATCTTTAGGGCAACGGAAATGAATAGCGTTTGGATGGTCTTAATACATTTTGTATATAGTGTTTGGTGAAGATCTTTAGGGCAGCGGAATTCTATTCATACCTTCCAATAATCAATAGTATATGAATAGCGTTTGGATGGTTTTAATACACTGTGTATATAATGTTTGGTGTGGCTGCTGGGATATATATACCACGATGTTGGGCTACCATAGTGTTGTTTTCAAAGTGACTTGATATCAGAATCAATTTTCTTTTAGCAGCAGAAGTTTTTTTTTCTCCACAAAAGCACATTTTTGCCAGCAAAAGTATTTTTACAGCTCTTGGATTTTACAATGCATTCAATCATATCTATGGTGGGAATAGTTCTCACTGGCAAGGAGAACATACTCTCAATCTCAATGAGTTGTTGGAAGGGAGTGTGGTGTCGGAGAGGAACATGACCCAGTAAGCCTACTCAGACAAGAGCTCATCATTTTGGAAACAGAACAGCAAAGCTTATGCATTAATCGCAGCATCTTAAATGAAAGGTGAGTCGCCAATTTTCGTCATATTCAATCTGCCTTTGAAGCCCTACAAAACTGAAAGAAGCTTCTAATGACTCAAATTCTGCACTTGAAGTTGTCAGCTCATGAATAAACTCTTCACTCTTGACTGGCAAATATGATCCTCTTGCTCTTGCATCTGAAGTAAAATCTATAATGCATGATATCAAATCCACTAAGGTTGAATTGGATATCCCTCTTATTGTTTTTCTCAAGGCACTTTATCCTACTTACTCCAATTATATTGAGTCTTTGCAAGCAAATGGAAATCTCAAAGATATAACCTTTGACTCTCTTCTAAAAAAGTTTGCTGAAAGAGAGAAAGCTTTTGAAAAGAAGACAACCCCTGAGTCTTCTGAAGAGACTGTGTGCCTTGCTCATTAAGAAAATCATCCTGCTCAAGATTCTACAAGAGGAAAAGGTGGACGAAGAGGAAGAGGAAGATATTTCAGAGGCAGGGGGGCAGACATTCTCAAGGAGAAAAGGCAGATTTACACTGTATTCGCTGCAAAGGAAATGGATCACATGATGCCTCTACATGCAAGCTACGATGAGACAAAATTGAGCAGAAAAGAAACCAACAAAAAGGTAACACTGATGATACAAACATAGGTAAAGCACCTGAATCCGCTCACTATGTTGAGGCACAATGTAACATTGGAGTAAATGAAGATTTGTTTAATGCTTCACTTGCTTCCTGGAAAAATGATTGATTGCTTGATTTAGGAGCAACCTGTCACATGACTCATAGAAAAGATTTTTTTGAAGATTTCACTGACAATGTTGATGGAGCAGTATACTCTGCAGATCAATCAAAAATCAAGCCATCAGGGCTTGGCACAATCAGGCTTAAATTGCTTGGTCTTCCAGACTTTCTTCTGGATCATGTTCTATATCTCCCACAGCTCAAGAGAAACTTGCTGTCCTTGGTCCACATCCACCAGAAAGGTAACTCCATTCATGTTTGATGGCAAGCTTGAGGTAAGAAAAGCATCTGACCACTCACTTGTAATGAGGGGAATAGAAGAAGGC
Source organism: Pinus taeda (assembly GCA_000404065.3). Taxonomy (NCBI): domain Eukaryota; kingdom Viridiplantae; phylum Streptophyta; class Pinopsida; order Pinales; family Pinaceae; genus Pinus; species Pinus taeda. Next base: position 4,337 of record APFE031506561.1, on the reverse strand, counting down.
TTCTCAAACTGCAAGGAACATCTGCTCATGCACAACATTTATCATACAATTCTCATCATGAAGAAGGTACACTTCCATCAAGTTTATTATGGCATGCTAGATTTGGACATTTGAACTATGACAGTCTCCACTTATTGAAGAAAAATGGTGTTGCTGGTTTGCCTACAATTCCTAGAAAACTTAAGCAATGTGATGCTGGCATTCTAGGAAAGCATAGCAAACAGTGTTTTCGTGATTCGCATTCAAGAGCACATAGGAAACTTGAACTCATTCATTCAGATTTATGTGGTCCAATCCCTGTTTCTTCTGCAAATGGAAATAAATATATCATGACGTTTATTGATGACTACACCAGAATGCGTTGGGTTTATTTACTGAAGAACAAATCTGATGCTTTTCAAACATTCAAGAATTTTCATAAATGGATTGAAAATGATGCACAATCTCATATTGGGTCTATTCGCACTGATAATGGAAAAGAATATACATCAAATGAATTTGAAAACTATCTTCGACAAGATGGGATCAAACATCAAACAAATTTGCCTTATAATCCCCAACAGAATGGTGTAGCTGAAAGAATGAATAGAACAATCTTGAATATGGTACGATCCATGCTTTTCTTCAAAAATGTAAAGATAATGTTTTGGGCAGATGTTGTTCTATGTGCTGCATATATAAAGAATAGATGTCCATCTAATGCTATAAGAAACAAGACTCCTTATGAATTGTGGTATGGACATGTTCCTTCGGTAAAACATCTCAGGGTCTTTGGTGCCACCTGTTATGCTTTGATACCAAAGGTACATAGAAACAAACTTGGTGCTAGAAGTCGTAAGTGTATCTTCCTGGGTATTCAAACACCTCCAAAGCATACCGCCTCTATGATGAAATCAATAAAAAGTTTGTTGTATCTAGAGATGAAATTTTTCTTGAATCATCCAAATCTGACAATGTTGTTGAGCGGCAACTTGATCGCTTGGATAGATTCACAAAAACGAAATCATTTCACGAATTTGATAATCAGATTCCACATCTTGAAGGGGGGATTCCTATTCTAAATCAACATGCGGAATCTTCTTCTGAAGAACACTCTCCCCAGACTAAAACTCCAACAACGGATGATGCTTTAAGTGATGTAATTGATAGAATTGGGAGACTCAATCTTGATTCAGTCCCAACTCAATCAACAGAGCAGCCTGGGCCATCTCAGAAAGGTCCCCCAAAGTGGCTGACAAAGACACTTGAAAGTGTTCATCCTGATGAAATTGGAAAAACAGGAACCAGAAATGCAAATCGACAAAATGGAGGTGATGTCGATGACTCTAATTCACCTATTGATATCGATGTTTCTTATGATTGTGAATTGAACTTGTCTACAGATTTTGAACCAACTTCCTTTAAAGAAGCCGCTTCTCATGTTGAATGGAAAGAAGCAATGCAAAAGGA
>APFE031506558.1:205012-241962 GCA_000404065.3 Pinus taeda | reverse complement strand
GATCCAGTTTGAAAATTTATGAAAAGTGGTCCTTGAAAAGAAGTAGGGGGTTGTAGCTCCCTTCCAGGAGAGACTGGAAAACGAGAGAGAGTTGTAGCTCTCTGCAGGTTGCAGCCTGCGTACTGGTAAAGGACTGCACCAGTACAAGACCATTGTAAAAGGAGTTTCTAATTTGAAAGAAGATAGAGACATATTGCAGCAGGTGGTTTTCACCCACATTGGGTTTCCACCTTATATCTGGTGTTCTTTGATGTGACTGTCTGTTTTTCTTGTTCATGCTCATTATTTTATAGTACTGATATGCAAAAATAATTCAAAGTGAAAATAAGGAAGGTTTGGTAAAAGGACTAGATAATACTGATTCACCCCCCCTCTCAGTGTTATTTTCAACAATTATCCCCTCAAGCCACGATACCAGTACACCTACCACCATGGTACCTATCCAAGTGGTCAATTCCAGAAGTTGATTACTCTATGCCCCATTGCACTAGTTTTAAGGCATTACAACAATTTATTCTCATGTGCATGTATGCTTGAACAATAAGTCTTAGAACATCTTGGGAAATACACCTACCATGGACCAAAATCCTTAAGGTATTCACCAACCATTGCAGATCTCATCACAAACTAGCTCCTTCACTGTCCTAAAACACCAGTGACTCCATCTCCATTTTCTTTTCCATAGGACCACTCTCTCACTAAATCTCTAGATTTGTTGATCCATAACTTGACCTAGCCTTTTAGCATTATTTTCACTTGCTAAATCCATGTGATATTTCATGGGCATGTTTCTCCATTGTCACTGTTGCAAATGATGATTTTTGGGTCACAAACCCTCACATTGGTAATTCTTTTCACTCATTGTTCTTCCTCCATGGACTTTACCTCCATCTAGATTTCATTTTCTTAGGCCAAATTCACAAATTCATAGCTTGTGTGATTTACATCAAGCTTACCTATTATTTTGATATGAGGAGGACTTTTATCTCCTCTTCATCAAAGAGTAACTATTACTTCTATAGTTTCTCAAAGGCTTCGAAAACTCTCTGCTTTCCACCTATAATAATTGTTGAGTTACCACTCTCCATAATTTCCTTGGCTTCGGTTTATTTATTTTGTTATTGTCATTTTGTCCACATATCCATTGAATAAAGCTTCATTATCTTACCCTTTTACTACATTGTATCTTGAATCACCATACAATTTATCCTTGACTACTTGAGTTAATATAACCTTTATCCCATAGCATGGCTTTAAAACTAGAAATAGATGCATCCTATATGGCCTTCACTTTCTCCTCTAAGGAATTCCTCAATGGAAGCATGCTTTCATTCAAAAATAATTTGTGCCCTTTACTAACCATATGTTTAAATATTTGATCGTGGTTTTTATGTAGCCTACCAGTAGTCATTCAATCATTCTCCAATTGTTGTCATGCTACACGTGCACCTGTAGAATGGTCACATATTGAGATAAGGTCTCAACTTATTACTATAGCTTACATTATTTCTCAAAATTCCTTGGGATTCTCTTATTTATTAATTTTTAGTTCCTCGACCTAGATTTCTAAATCTTCCATTGTTCCTTGCCATAACTATACCAATTTTCATAACAAAAGAAACATGGAACTATGTTAATACTATCCTTTGACCTGTACATTGGTATGTATATTTCATAGCCTCAGTTCCCTTGCGTTGGAAGTTAGACTTCAAGCCTTTAACTTCTCCATTATATTCTTGGCCTTATCACTCATAGTCCAATGAAGTGGTATCTATAGTAGTCGCTAGCTACAGTATTGTTATGTTCATTCTTGACTTTCTCATCTCCATGCAAGCTTCTACATTCACCAAATCTACCATTGTTAATCTCATATTGAAGGGAAACAAATCCATCTCTCTCCATTTCACTGGAATCATGGGTGACTTCCCAATCTACATGTCTAGATCTCTTATTCCTAAGCTCCACACAATCGCCTCACAAGAATATCACTCCATTTTTTGCAAGTATTGTTGACAAGTAAAAAATCCATGTATTTCTTTGAATATATGGACATCCGGGCACTTGATCAACAGACACCAAATTTGACCATGGATTTGATACCAATTGTTAGAATCACAAAATTGAGAGAAGTGGTGGTGTTTAAAGACAATATTGCTTGGGATCACAAAGGACACCAAGAAAAAAATACATAGAGTTTTTCTTCCTTTAAATAGGTTATTCCTTATGAATAACATAATTCAACACCATGGGTCCTCGTAAACCCAGAGCTCGAAAACCATCGATAACTTAACTAAGTCAAGTTTACCTGAACTACCCTCACAATAAAAAATATTATGATACCAAATCTAGATGTGCTATGTATAAAATAATTATAGGTAGTTTTGTATTTGTTAATTTGTACAAGAACTTTAAAATTTTAAAGTTTACTTTTTATTTGGATATAGTCTTATAATTCATTTTATTAGCATGATAAAAAAAATGAAATATATAATTTAATAGTGTAATTTTCTAATAATTTAAATTAAGTAAAAATATTATTCCTTCTTACTTTTTAGTGAGGAATATTTGCAAGGATTTTAAAGCATGAAAAGATCCATTATACTTTTTTCCCATAGAAAAAAAACCATAACTTGTCATTAACTGAGCAAAAATGACATTTTGTTTATGCATCATTTTGCATTCTCTGAATCTGTCTAAGAATATCCAAAAATCTAGAGAATAAGTCTTGTGTGTTTAGATTGTGACTAATATGTTGTCCTTAATGGAAAGCTACTTGATGAGTTGCCTTTTGGTGGAAATCTACTTGATGAACATGTCAACATGATGGTAGCAGGATGAGTATTTAGGCCAATACAGATGTGATAGAAAAGGATTATCAATTCAGAGATAGAATAATGATAAATATGAAGTTTGAAGAAGTATATGCAGGGTTGGTGAAGCAAAGTCGAGTATACGCAATTCTATGAAACAAAAGCATGCACACACTCAGGTTTGGTGAAGAAAAGTAGAGTATTCATGCGTTCTGTAAAGAAAAGCCACATACACACGTGGGTATGAAGAAGGAAAGGCACGTACAATTTCTGCACCATGGTATTCTAAATACTAAGGGTCTTTACCATGATATTGACCTATGGTATTGAGCCCAACAATGTATATTTGATCCCATCTAAGAATACCATCAGCACTAGTATGGTTTTGACTTGTGGTATTGGATAAGCGCTAAGCTATATAAGGAGATGAAGGTCAAATTGGTTGAGGTGTACAAGTGATAAATATTTTATGAATAGTTAGATCTGAAGAAAATATGCATGTAATGGGATGTTAATGATTTTCTTGATCTAAAACTAAGTATGCACCTAGGAATTTGATGACATATCAGATCTAATAGATCTGAAATAACAATTTTGATTATGGGTTGATTTTATTAGTAATGATAGTGTCTTGATGTGTGATTTTTTCTGTGTATGCCGAGATGTGGGTATGTCTGAAGTTATGTGATGCAGTGAAGGTTTATGCCATTAATTTTAGATATGTACGTGGGTTAGATAACCTGAAAGGTGCATGCACACGTCAGTTTAACACAGGTAAGACTTGTACATATTTAGATCTATACGCGAGTTTATTTCTTGAAAATCATGTATACACACGGAATTGTTTTGAGAAAAGATCGTATATAAACTAGGGTTTTTCTAAAAAAAAGATGTTTGATCAGTTTAATCAGTCTTGTTGTGTTTCTTCTCTCTGTCAATGAAGTCTTACTTAATAATTTGGGTTTAATAATGATTTTTTTCATGAGGATTGATTGATTGAAGAATAATGAAGCTACTAGTTATTTGTGATTGAAGATCAGTGATGGTTTTGTGATTATATTAGAATGATGTAGTGGTTTTATGTATGATTCAGTGTTTATTTTAGAGTGACAGTGGTTCAATTTCAAGGTTCTATGTTTTTAGATATGTACATAGGTATGCTTTAATGAATTCACATATACATGCTGGTTCGCTATAACAAAGTAGCGTATATATTTTAATAGTTTATTGATCAGGGTTTTCACTTGATTCAATAAGATGATGTAGTGTTTGGGTTCAATATTAGTACTCTGGTTACAGTGATCTAACAGTTCTTGTTGTTTGAGAATAATTTGATTGAGTTGGGTCTCATTTGATTCAGTTGATTCAGAGATTGGTTGTTTCAGTTGATGATTGAGTAATTTTTTGCAGTGATCAGTTTCAACTTTGATGTTTGATTTTGCGCTTAAATGATGGTAGTGGGTCCAGTCTAAAAATGTGATGAAACATGGCCTACAAGTTGTGATGTTTTATGGTAGGTGGATCCAGTATGAAAATTTATGAAACATGGTTGATGGAGGTGTTTAGGTTTGGAGCCTTCAATGAGGGAGTTGAAGCTTTGTTCTAGTGGTAGCTGGTAAATCAAATCAGGGGGTTGGAGCTCCCTTCTAGTGGGTGCTGGTAAATCATATCAGGGGGTTGGAGCACCCTTCTAGTGGGTGGTTGAGAATGAGTGAACATTGTAGCCTTGTTCATGTGGGTTCATGCATGCTAGTATGAGTTTGTTCCAATACAAAATTGTAAGAAGTTTTATTTTAAAGGAAAGACGGAGACGACAACAACTATGGTTTTTTTCCACCTAAAAATCCTAGTGTTCATGTGTGTTGATGTGTTTCTTATGTGTGATGGTTTATTTTCTTCTTACTACACATGGTTACTTTTAACTAAAGAGAGAGAAGACTGTGGAATTCTGAGCTAGTTGTCTAGTGGAGTCTCTTTTAGGGTTGAATGCTTAGATTATGAAATTTTAACTGATCTTAATTAGGGTTAGATGATCATTGAAATATTAGCTTACCCTGATCACTATTCTAAAACTATTTTGGATGTGAAAAAGGGGGAGAAACATTGATAAGATTGATTTAGTTGGTTGAGAGGAGCATTGCATTCCCAATAGTTTTGTGGCTTAAAAAATAACCGAACACGAACAAAGAAAACAAATAAGTGCTATTTAATTTCACTTTTTGTATTGACTACTCAACAGGTTTGTAGTTAATTAATGAGCATTTGTGACAGCTTTTGGTAAAGAGAGGGAGATTGTTTTTTTTCTTTCTTTAAGAAAGGAGAAAGCAATGACTGTGGTTACCATTATATAACATTGGCAGTAATGTATGCAAAGGGTTCCTTTCTTTATTTTCTTCTTAGCAAAGGCCTAGGGTTATTCCCCAAGCTAAGTCAACTAAGTCAACAACCTGGGTACAACCCCTATTTACTCATAAAGTAAACAACAATAAGTTATAATCTATGAAATTTTAAAAAAAACTGTTTACTCATAACTAACTATAGATAACTGTGAATCTTGTAGAAGATTAGTATCAAACTAACTGAATAGAAATCCAAAAATAATCCTTGTGCTCTATTAAGGTTGTACTATAATATCTACATCATGGTTATCTAAGTTATTTTGCATACTACTATAACTTGTAGACTAAACAATCATAAAGATATAAATCAAGAAGTAACATATGCTTCTTTAGAGATTAAACTCTACCTACTATGATATATCTTCAAAAGAAAAATTTGAATGAATAATTAAATTTCATAACTGAAAAGAAATCTTTTAAATAGTGATAACTAGGAAAGGAAATTTAGTAAACTGTAAATATTCTCGAGCTCTAATAATTCCAACTCATACCCAATTTGCTATAATAGGGAATTATAGCAAATAAAAAGACCTATTTATTCTTCAAATTTAAAAACCACGAAATTGATTTACTCTAAGCAGTTTTATACCCAACCTTAGGCTCTATGAAAATCGATATTTATAAAACATTTCACCCCCTACCAAAGATATGATACTACTAAGGAAAAGAGGAAATGCAAGGATAATTTAGAGAAATTTGTTAACTTAGGTAAGGTATAGTTTCTCAACCAAATAACTTACTGTAATGATTTATAAAGATAGAAGGATTCTATGCAACCCACAATACCTACACATAAAAAGAGGAGATCTTATTTCTCTATTCAATAGTCCTTCATAAGTATTATCCATGCAGTGTTCTTTAGTATGTGCATATAAAGGTCCAATTTGATATTTCATCCTATTCGCTATTAATTTTATTACATGCATTGCAAATATATGGCACGAATTATACCTACTCATATAACATAAGGGTATATTCTTCCTCTATTGTAGAATCCATTATAAATATTCTCCCTCTAGAGGTCTTAAATATGTGCATAGAAGGGTCCAAAATAATAATTGCTCTAATAGCAAGTTCTTTTTATTATTGGTTATCAAATATTAGTTTCCTTCCTCTAGAATTTATTTTCCTTCTTATGGAATCCTCTCTTCTCTCCTAATTCCAATTCCTTCCCCTAGAGTGAATGAATGAATAATTAATGAATCAATTTCTAAAGGAATAAAAATGAATCCATTTGCATGAAAAAGGCATATTTTCTCAGATTGAATTAGCTTCCCAAAAGATAGGAAAATAAGTCTCATAGATTTTAGGGAGCACATTTTCTAATAAAGTAGGAGATGGTGGTTGAGTTGAGGCTATAGTTTTCTCCACTCTCAATATTTCCAAGGTTCAATTATTGACTACATCCAATAAATCTGAAAGTTAAAATATCAATATTAATAAAAACGTAACATAGGGGTTTAGGGATATAGGATTCCCTTGTATCCCATCACCTTAACCCACTTGTGGTATCATGGTCCCTTTACATTGTCCTACCTTAGTTATCCCTATAATTATATTAAATATACAAGAGTAAAATATTTATAGGAATTTTGAAAGTTCTAGACACCATGTCATTTCTTTCTCATCATGTTAATTAAATCATAATAAATACCTATATTAATGCTAAGTACATATGCTAATTTGGAGTTGAGAGATTGTATTTTTAAACAAACTAACTTGTAGATGTTTTTTATGTTATTATGTTGTAAGATGTTTCCCCATAGGAGTATATGATTTCCACTTTCTTTATGCTACCCACGGTCATTGAATCTATTTGAAAATCATGGCTATGACCTTAGTTATTCATTCAAATCACATGATAACACAATGCTTCAATTATGTGTGTCACACATAAATTGAAAGATAATACAACATCCTTATTCCACGGGCCTTTGAGTATTCAACATTTTTCTAATGGCCACTCACTTCAACACTTGAAGTATTCTCAACATAAAGAAAAACAAAATTAGATTTCATGATTTCTATTATTTTTTCACATCCTTTGCATGCATATCATGTTCATGTGCACTAATGTCAGATGTGCCCCAGTGGAGGAGGAAGATAAGGAATACACCTAAAATCACCCATTTAAGTGTCAACCTCATAGTTAAATGGGGAAGACATCCATCACTCTTCTAACTTTGTTACCGTCAAATATATATGATGTATGTAGAGTGAATTTAAAGGTGAGAAGACTAGCCAAATACTAATTATATTTAAGGAAACCTAGGAAAAGTGTGCTTTTCACAAATGTAAAAGTACAAGGAAACAAAAAAATAAAAATTCCATGACACAAACAAATTTTTTTCATGTCATATCTCACACTCTATGTCCCCACTCAATTGAAGGATACAACACCACACATGTTTCACATTGTTGCATTTTTCAGTTAACGTGAGTATAATTAAAGAAGAAAGAATACTCTAGCTAGGTAGAATCCTTGATAGTGTATAGTGTCTACCATCAACATGATTTCATATCACTATCATGTGTTAACCAAATTAACTACATAATGAGAAAATAAATTTCTTGAGTGTTATTGATGTTTCATGTTAAATTTAATGGCCCACACTATCAAAATTACCATAACAAACCTTTTACCTCCATGTGTGTAATAACCAAAGAATGACAGTTATTTTTACCAACAATAAGTGGAAAACTCGCCGCCATTTAACAATGTTAATGAAACTATAGTACAATATAGGTTTCTCTAAATAAATTTTGATAATATCACTTGAATAATACTAACTAATTGCATTACTAAAAGAAAGGTTGAATTTTTTATAAAGTGATGAAAGAACCACAAAAATACTCCTTAATTCACTGTGGAGATAGTCAAGTCTGATAGTTTCCAAGAGAGGAATGAGGCATAATGCTCTAGAGGAAGAAGTGTGATGCACACCCAAATAAAAGGAAAGCATCATAGTGAAGGGAGACATGATTTAAACTTGGAGGGAAGGTATCTCGAATTATAAAATTTAAACTCGATGAATTATAATCTAGGATACCCTCAACGTTTTTAGTGGAAAAAATGAAATATAATAGAATATACAAGAAATGATAAAATGAAATAAGAAGGATGTTATAATATTCATATTTCCTTTCCACATGATGCTAAGATTCAATATACTTTGGATTATTACAATGTTTAATCAAACATGTTTCAAAATAGAGTCTAACTTGGAAAACATAATTTTTTATATTTACACAAAGTTACAAAATATGATCCTCAATGGAATTGATAGTTTTTAATCTCTCGGAAAAAAAAAAAATCACAAGAAAAACATTAACCCTAAACTAAATCAAGAAAATAATGTCAACATGTAGGATGTGTGAGAGATAAAAGTGAAATTAAAAATTGAGGATCATGGTGCAAATGAACACCATAAAATTGAAATGTGTTAGAACCAATGATTGTTTGATGATTTTGATAAAATTTATGTTAGTCCATTCATTTTATTCTCTTAATTATCCCATTTGTCTTCTTCCATCCATAATTGATAATTAAATTCTTATTCTACAATTCGATGTACAAAGGAGGGCCCAAGGACATATTATATTATTCATTGTAGGAACATGACAAGAATCATATACTTCCATATAAAGAGGTACCAATTTAAAATTAGTGATACAACAAGGTGTCTTTTCCATATTTCTTATAATGCTTTTCAATTACTTTCTGTCTATTCTCTCCTTTCTTCTACTTATATTTCTACATGTCATATAATAAATTAATAGGATTGGACATTGGGATTACATATCTTGAATTGAGAAAAGAATGATAATATATTTCTAGTCATCCTAACTATATTAAAATCCTATATTCACTATGAAAAAACCATACTTTGTTGACATTGATTAAAAAAAATTATACTTCATAGTTTTATGCCTCATACCCAAACATTATAATTGAGCTCTCAAGAAGAGTTGCACATAAAGTTTCTTACCTGATCTGAAAGTGGAATAGGTGTTTCTTCCTCTCTTTCCAAAATCAAATGAAAGAAAAAATAGGACCGTGTTGATGCTTTGCAAGCATGAAAATGGGTCTTCATAAGCAACATGTTTGTTTAGTGTCCCTTCAAGCATGCATTATTTCTCATGTGCAAGATAATCATAATGAACATAGCACATATAATTCATGTACACATAGAGAAGAGAAACACAAGGTTTCATGACAGAGTTCACCCCTCCTAGGATACATCTCACGGTCTGTCATCATGACTAGACCACTCATATTTCAATGTAAAAATCAAGTACATAAAGTACGCTGATGACTATGTGGCTATTTCCCTTCAAGGAAATGTTCCCCTTCAGAGAAATCTCACATAAAAACAACATGACAACCTGCAATCACCATGCAAGCTACAACACTACAAGGAGTCTTCTGCAAATACCGTAGACCTCATCTAAAAAAGAGCATACATGAAAAAAGAAGGACATGATCCAAGCTTCCCTGATATTGACATAGAGAGAAAAATGTCCAAGATTTGAAACCTACAAGTATCCGCTACTACAAATGAATTATGAATGTGAAGAAACCCCTACAAGATCTTCTTCATGCTCAACACCCTCTAGATATGTTACCAAAATCTACTTGATCTATACACCTCATAGCCTCCAACCTATAAAAAGGAAATTTATATTTTCTCAAAACAAAAAAAAAGGTCACCAATGGATACAAAGCATCCAAAAACCCCCAGTAGCCTATTGTTTAGCTCAAATTGGTGAAAAACTCAAAAAATTATGAGCTACAATCTCATCTATGAACTTGATTGTTAACCATCCTACAATTTTTCCCTTGTGCCTAACAATCCTACAAGTCTTCACTGAAAATCACTAACTAAGAAAAAAATTCGCCCTCCACAGGTGCAACTTGTTGGACCATTAATTTTCGCTCTAATGCCTTTGGAGCAAAAATCATGGTTGCATAGGCACATAGGGTCATGGCATGGGCCTTAATTCCCGCCCCCGCTGACCTAGCGCTTAAAATTCGGGTGAACAACTACATGGGGTCATGGGTCCATGGACTAGGCCTTAACGCCTGTCCTACCCATTAGAGTTCCCAATACCTTTGTTGTATATTCATATAGGGTCCAAAGGACCTAGGGCTATCCCCCTTGCCACAAGAACCTTCCACCTTAGTGCCTAACTAGTGGGCTAGTTGCAGGTGTTAAGGATAATCGTTCAAAACCAGAAACGATTTCTTCAATTCCAGGTGGAACATCCTCTCGGGTCCCTTTTGGAGTATGAGTCATCAACCTCCAAATTTAGTTATTCTGTGAAAATAGAAAAATTGTTTAATTTACCCATTATTCGGCAAACCTTCAGATTTTCCATGGAGTCAAAAATAAATAAAACCCCAGTTTATAACCTTGTCGCGTTTTTCATTCCACAAACCTTTAGCGGGTTAAATCTCCATCGTCAATCTCACTCTTCAATCTGACAATTATCGCTTCGTCCACCCACCAAATAGTCCAAACGATTCCCACCAGTGATCAACCCTGCTTGATCCAACGGTTGTCACGTAATCTCGTGCGGATTATTGCACGATGTATAACAAGATGAGAGCATGCAAGAAAAGTGGTTTTCTCATGCTATGTGTCGACTACTAACGATAATCACATGAATTTTCCAAATACAACTTACCACCTTGAGACTGCGCGAGACACAAATTATGCCTACGAAGACCACTTTTCTATTCTGACTAATGCATGCTCTTGTTGGCACGGAATGACCATTATATCTGTTGGATCTATGTTAGGGTCCCACCCTAACCCCCTTATTTATGTCATGGGATCACGTCATAGTCAAGAGTCAATAAAGCCCATATTAATATTTGTAAGTGGTTAAACCACAATTAATGACGGGACCACAGTTAGTTGCAAATGGGCGGTAGTATTAGATAGAGGGTAAATGGGTAGTAGTATTAGATAGACGATATTAATAAAACCCACGGTATTGGCCCGTGGTATTGCATGTATGAGTCATATATAAAGGATAGAGACTCCCTGCGAGGAGTAGCGTGTCTTGTTTTGTAATCGAGCTCTGCTCTATTGGAGGTTGCCCCCTCGAAGAGGCCTGTGAACATTTCTCTCTGAGTAATAAAATCATTGCTATTCTGTGTTCTGGGTATATTTTCTCGCATATTTCTGTGTTCTGGGTATTTTTCTCGCATATTCTCTGTTCGGTATTGCTTCGCAGGTTAAGAAGCATAACAAGTGGTATCAGAGCACTTTCCAGGGCCGATGGGATCTCCATTTTTTAGCAATTTTTTTTGGCTAGAGACTTGTTCTGGTGTCTTTAAACCACAGGATTTGTCGTTGAGCACATAAACCTGCAGATTTGGGGAGGCATGCACAGAGGAAATACAAGAGGTGGTCATGCTTGTTGGTCTCCCTTGTAACACCTGTGAGTACCCCTTCGAGTAGTAGTGCATTAGACAGAACCACGTACGGACTATCTTCCAAGTACCCTCTAGGTATATGGGAAGCCCCCTAGCTCCTTTGAAACCTCGCCATAGATAAACCGTCGGCCGTCTCACTGCTATAGTACACCAAGAACAGCACTCGGAGAGATTACTCGCCCGTACGATAGGGCAGTCGGGTTGTACGACTAAGGGTATGGTTGATCCTCCTTAGTTAGAGCCCTGAAACATTGGGCCGAGTACTATTGTCAGACCCTTATGTATATTGTGATATGTAGCACCTAAAACTCCTCGAGACCATAGTTCCATTTTCTATCTTGGGATCTCGCATAATCTCTGCCAGAATAGATCTCACAAGGGGGTTTGTTGCAGCAGCAGATGTCAGTCTCGCAGTTCCGAGTTAGCAGACCAGCCAGTCCGAGCTACTAGATCCAACATATCAGCAACAACACTCTGTTATGCCAATCAGAGCTATCCGATCCACCATTCAAATCTCTCAGATCCACCAGATCTGAGTAGTTGTGTGGGGTTCCTATACCGGGGTGTGCTTTTCGCAGGACTTTTGGCAGCATTGACATTTTGAGGATTCAGCTACTGCAGTATTCCTAAGCAAGGAGTAAAACTCCATTAGGAGTTAAAAAAATAAATAAATAAAAAGTCTGTGACCCTGAGGCGCTTATTGGTGATCTAGCCCATCAGAATCAGGACAACGAGCTGAGCATGGTGGTACCATTCAATTCTTAGTGAAAAAAATTCGGGCAGTCCCAAATTTCAAGAACATCAGGTTGGTGCATGGTAGCAACTAGAGCTCAAGCTATGGCCAATGAGAGGATGGAAAAACTTGAACAATCCTTGCAATCCCTCCAAATTCAGCTTGACAGACTAACTAGCATAATCCCTAAGGGCAAGGAGGAAGCCCGCGAGGAGGCGTATATTGGCAATGGACAAAGTGAGGGTGAGTCTAGCCACTCTCTTCACCTCTGGGGTACCCACCAACAATCCCGTCCGCGACCTCCCAAGTTGGATATGCATAAATTTGATGGTTCTCACCCAGCAGCATGGATAGCACAAATGGAGCAGTATTTCAATCTGAATAACATCTTAGATAATGAGACTCATCTTATGGTGGGGAGCATGTACTTGGACAATGAAAGGTGGAAATGGTGGGAATGGCATCAATGTTGTACTGGAAGTTTTGTGACTTGGACTGCCTTCAAAAACTCTTACAGAACGCTTTGACCAGGAATCTTCTTTTTTGGGTCGTCTTACTAAGCTCTGGCAGACTTGCACAGTGGATGAATATGTTACAGCCTTTGAAACCTTAGCCTTCCGCACTAGTGGTCTCTCAGATGTGTTCTACACGGAATGTTTTATTAGCGGTCTTAAAGAGGCCATAAAAGCCCACGTCCTACTGCACCACCCTCCCACATGGATGGAGGCTTGCAAGGTAGCTCATAACGTGGAACGTGCGTTAGCAGCCCAATACATTCGCCCAAATTTCACTGCCAAGGGTTGCCTCCCATAGGCTCACAGCACGACTCAAACACTTAAGGTTCAAAAGGTGTCACCTGCAGAAATGGCCGAAAGAAGAATGTAGGGATTATGTTACTACTGTGATGAAAAATACTCCCCAGGTCATAAATGCAAGCAACCCAAATTTTTTCAAATTGATGCCACTGATTACAGCTCATCAGAGGAAGATCTACCACTTGAGGAACCTAAGGCGGTAGAAGAGGACAACCAAAAGGATAATGTCCCTGATGAACCAGTTATTTCGCTGCATGCTTTAGCAAGGATTTCTTCACCTCAAACTCTCAAAATTAGAGGTTTTATTAAACATCACCCAGTAGTAGTCTTGATTGATAGTGGAGGTACACATAATTTCATCCATTAAAAAGTCGCGGAAGCAGTGCATTGTTTTCTACGAGCAGTTTCTAACTTCCAAGTCCAAATTGCGGATGGGGGCACAATGAAATGTGAAGGCCACTGTGAAAATGTCAAACTTCAAATGGGGGATTATCAGTTGAAGACCCACATGTTTGCCATACACATGGGAGGGTGCGACATTGTCCTCGATGCTAAATGGCTTCGCACTCTTGGGCCAATCACAATGGATTTCCAGGAGTTATATACGAGTTTTAAGCAGAACAACTCCACACATACCCTCCGTGGACTCCAGGCAGGAGCTCCCTCTATCATTAGCTCGCATAGGATGGAAAAATTGCTAAAATAGGGCCATCATGGAGTTATAGCTCAATTTAATGGCATCCAGGCAGTCGAAACCAAGTCTCTGCCGATTCATCCTGAGATGCAACAAATTTTAAATAACCATCTGCCAGTCTTTGACAAGCCTCATGAGCTTCCACCCTCGAGAGGGGAACATGATCATAGCATCACCTTGGTTCCAGGGGCCCAACCCCCAAATGTACGCCCATACAAATATCCATTCACCCAAAAGAATGAAATAGAAAAAATAATCAAGGAACTTTTGGAAGCAGGTGTCATTCGTCCCAGCATTAGTCCTTATTCATCACCGGTGGTCATGGTGCTCAAGAAAGATGGGGAATCACGAATGTGTCCAGACTTCAGGGCCCTCAATAAGTTGACAGTCAAAGATAAATTTCCCATCCCGGTGGTTGATGATTTGTTGGATGAACTCAATGGGGCTCAATTCTTCACTAGGCTGGGTCTTCGCTCAGGATACCACCAAATTCGCATGAAGGAAGTCGACATTCCAAAAACTTCTTTCCGAACTCATGAAGGCCATTATGAGTTCCTGGTCATGCCATTCGGTCTTTTTAATGCCCCATCTACTTTTCAGAGCCTTATGAACCACCTTCTCAAACCATATCTCAGGAAATTTGTCCTTGTCTTCTTCGATGACATCCTCATCTATAGTTGCATTTTGGCCGCACATCTTCAGCATGTAGATCTACTCTTGCAACTGCTCTGCAAGCATAAATTATTTGTTAAGATGTCCAAGTGTTCGTTTGGCATGGAAGAAGTTGAGTATTTGGGCCACATTGTGGGGCTTGAAGGTGTCAAGGTGGACCCCAAAAAGATCTAGGCAATGCAGGATTGGCCTCAACCTAAGACCTTGAAGAGCCTGAGAGGATTTTTGGGTTTCACAGGCTATTATCGCAAATTTGTCCACAATTATGGTCGCATAGCGAAGCCCCTCACTCAACTCCTGAAGAGAAATTCATTCTTCTGGAATGAGGACACACAACAGGCATTTACAGCTCTCAGAAATGCCATGTGTTCCACTCCAGTCTTAGCACTGCCTGATTTCACCAAATCTTTTGTCATTGAATGTGATGCTTTGGGTACAGGTATTGGGGCGGTCTTAATGTAGGAAGGTCGGCCTTTGGCCTTCACAAGCCAACAAATAAGTGGGAAGAATCTGGGCCAATCTACCTATGAGAAGGAAATGATGGCCATCTTACATGCAGTAGAGACTTGGGGACCTTACTTACTTGGGCGATGTTTCCAAATCCGCATAGACCATCACAGTCTTAAATATTTTTTGGAGCAACGCCTATCCTCCCCACAACAAATAAATGGCTCGCCAAAATGCTGGGATATGATTATGAGATCATTTACAATAAAGGGTAAGAAAATAGTGTGGCAGATGCATTATCTCGCCAATTTGAGGAGGAAAGTACCCTGCTAGCAATTTCCCTTCCCATTCCAGAATGGATTGAAGAGGCTCGCAGGGAATGGTTTTCACATCCCGGGCTCTCCCAACTCATTTCTCAATTGCAGGCGGATCCAAATTCCACCAGCGGCTACTCGTGGCAGGATGAGATTCTTCGCTATAGGGACAGAGTTGTAGTATCACCAACATCCACCCTCAAAAGTCGCATTTTGGCAGAATTGCACTCATCCCCCATTGCAGGACATTCAAGCTTTCAGAAGATGTATGCTCGCACCAGAAGATCATTTTTTTGGACAGGCATGAAAAAAGGACATCCTTACTTTTGTAGCAGAATGCGATGTCTGTCAACGCAACAAATGGGAGACCGTCAAAGCACCAGGCACATTACAATCGTTGCCCATCTCGACATCAATATGGATGGAGGTTTCTATGGATTTCATTACAGGTCTTCCAAAGTTAGGAAACATGTCAGTGATCATGGTGGTTTTGGACAGATGTTCAAAGTATGCTCATTTCTGCGCCCTACCCCACTCGTTTACACCGACTTTGGTCGCTCAATCTTTCATGGATCAGATCTTCAAATTGCATGGCATGCCCACTTCTATTGTGTCCGATCGTGACCTGATCTTCACCAGTAATTTTTGGCAGGAACTCTTCAGGCTACAAGGCACCCAACTAAAACTCAGTACTTCCTATAATCCACAAATGGATGGTCAAAATGAAGTCATCAACAAATGTCTAGAAACCTACCTTAGGTGTTTCACTTCAGAAAAGCAACATCTTTGGGTACAGTGGTTACCTCTGGCTGAATGGTAGTATAACACCAACTATCATGCCACCACCAAAATGACTCCCTATGAAGCAGTATATGGTCAACTCCCTCCTTCCACTACTTCTTATATCAAGGGGTGCTCAAAGGTACAAGCAATGGATCAACTCCTACAAAACCGTGCAACCATGCTCGCCCATCTTTGAGAGAATCTTCACCAAGCTCAAAACTACATGAAGCAATAGGTAGACCAGCATCACTCAGAGCGCCAATTTCAAGAAGGGGATCAGTTATTTTTGAGGCTGCAACCATATAAGCAAACATCTCTCAAAGACACGGGTTGTCAGAAACTATCTCCAAAATTCTACAGACCATATCAAGTACTTCAGCGCATTGGAGAAGTAGCCTACAAGCTGGGTTTTCCGCCTACTGCAAAAATCCATCCATTTTTCCATGTCTCATGCCTCAAGAAAGTAATTGGGAACAATTGTAGAATTCAAACCAGTCTACCTGAATTGGACGAGGAAGGGTCAATCTGGCTCCAACCTCAACAAGTCCTAGACACACGAGAACGGTACCTGTGTGGCCGCGTGATTAGGGAAGTCCTCGTCAAGTGGAAAGACACCTGTCTGGAAGATGCAACTTGGGAACCAGCCACTATTCTTCAGCAGTTTCCACAGCTTCAGCCTTGAGGACAAGGCTATTCTTAAGGGGGAGGGCATGTTAGTTGCAAATGGGCCATTGTATTAGATATATGGTATTAATAAAACCCATGGTATTGATCCATGGTATTGCATGTATGAGTCATATATAAAGGATAGAGACTCCCTGCGAGGAGCATTGTGTCTTATTTTGTCATCGAGCTCTGCTCTATTGGAGGTTGCCCCCTCGAAGAGGCAAGTGAGCATTGCTTTCTGAATAATAAAATACTTTCTCTTTTTACTTGCTAATTTATGTTCTGGGTATATTGCTTCGCATATTTGGTATTCTGGTATTGTCTTGCAAGTTAAAGACCATAACACTATCTGGCCATCAGTTTGAGGATGGAAGGTTGTGGACTTAGTGAGTTTGGTGTCCAGCATCAACCAAAGACTGGACCAAAATGTACTGAGGAACCTGCTATCCCAATCTGAGATGATAGACTGTGGGATCCCAAAGTGTGCCCACACTCATTCAAAGAAGAGTTTAGCAATGGCTTCTGTTGTGATATTCTTTTTGAAGACCGCCATAATGGCCATCTTCGAGAACCTATTGATGACCACAAAAACACAATCGTTTCCATGCTTAGTGGAAGTAAGGCCTGACATGTAATCCATGGAGATGGATTCCCAAGGTTGACTAGGGGTAGGCAGCGGGGTATAGAGGCCTTGCTTCTTGACTGTTAGTTTGGTAATGGCACTGGCAGTGCATGATCTGATGTACTTCCCGACATCCTGTCGAAGATTCGGCCAGTAGAAATACTTCTGTAGTACTACCACCATTTTCTCGACCCCAAAATGCCCAGGAGCCCAACTGTAGTGTGCTTCCCAAATCATCTTGGCACGCTCGCTTGAAGGAACTCAAAGGTGACCTAGGTGGCATAACAGGGCATCCTGAAGATGAAAATCTAGAACATGCCGACCCTCCAAGAGTGTCTAGTTTGTGTGGCCAAAGTCTTGGTCGCTTTTGTAGAGAAGTGGTCAATCATAAGTCTCATGCCCACAAGAGTTGAGCACGGTGGTTAATGACATGATCGATGGTCGACTGAGGCAATCTACAACATTATTGGTGTTGCCCTTCTTATACTTGATATTCAAATGGAACTGTTGCAGGTATGTGGACCACTTCTGATGGCAATCATTTTGTAATTTCCCTTGGGTCTGTATGAACTAGACGAGTCAGTGGTCTATGTGGATGACCGTTTCCTTCCCCAAAATGTAATGATTCCACTGTCAGCAGGCCTGCACAATGGAATACATCTCTTTGTCATAAGTGGGATACTTCTGAACTATGTTTGAAAGTGTCTCACTATGATATGCCACTGGATGCTTGTGTTGAGTAAGGACTTCCCCAATAGCATAGTCAGAGGCATCTGTCCCGACCTCAAATGGTTGTTGCAAGTCTGCCAATGCGAGCACTGGTGCCGAGCAGAGGCAGTCTTTCAACTCTGTGAATGCCTTCTGTTGAGATTCAAACCAAAAGAATTTTTCTTTTTCTCCTCCCTTGGTGACTTGACTCAAGGGCCAAGTGATATGAGAAAATCCCAACATGAACCTGTGGTAGAAGTTAGCAAGACCTAGAAAGCTGCAGAGCTCAGTTAGAGTGGTTGGAGAGGGCCAATCCCGAATGACTTGGATCTTGGATGGATCCACATGCACCCCCTTTTCATCAATAATGTATCCCAGATACTTAACCTAGGCCATGCAAAAAGTGCATTTCTCCAAATTGGCACATAACTTGTGTTGTTGCAGTGTTTGGAGAACCTATCGGATGTGCTGGAGGTGCTCTTCCCAACTCTGGCTGAAGATCAGGATGCCATCCAAGTATACCACTAAAAATGAGTTGGTGAATGGCTACAAGATGTCATCCATTAGCCTCAAGAAGGTTGCAGGAGCATTCGTCAATCCGAAAGGCATAACCAACCATTTGAAAAGGCCCTCCTTGGCTTTGAAGGTAGTCTTCCACACATCAGAGGGTTCGATTGGTACCTGGTGATATCCTGACTTCAAATCGATCTCGCTGAAATATTTTGCCCCCTTCAGTTGGTCCAGGAGGTCATCAATCCGTGGGATCGGGTACCTATTATGGACAGTGATCTTATGCAGTGCCCGATAGTCAATACAGAGTCTCCAAGTCCCATCCTTCTTCTGTACCAACATGATCGGGCTCCCACAGAGCGATGAACTCGGACGGATGTGACATTTCTATAGCAGCTCCTGAATCTGCCTCTTGATTTCATCATTCTCTAGAACGAAGCACCAATAGATTGGTCCATTAGGCAGTGGCGCACCTCGGGCCAGATAGATGGAGTGTTTGACTTGACAATGCAGAAGAACCCCTGCGGGGGAGGTGAAGATGTCCTCATACTCCTCCATGACCTTGTCCATCTGTAGCTGTCGTGCGGAGGGGCCTTGTCTGGAGGTCGTGGCCACCGTCTTCTTCTTTCCTTGAGGGCATATCATCAGGAAAACAAATTTCCTAGTTTTGGAAATGAGCTTATTGCATTGTTTTGCAATAACCAAAGAGATGGCAGTAGGCGGTGTTACCTCTGGTATCCTGTACAACTTATTTCCCAAAGTAATAATAACAGCATGGGGCCTTGATTCATACATAGTGTGTCACTTCCACAAGTATGGTTGACCTAATAATACATCACAAACTTCAAGGGGAGCAATGTCACACAATAGCTCATCCGTGAAGGGCTTGATGTTGTATAGAAGGTGACACGGCTGTCTCACACGAAGATCCCGTCCTTGGTGAAGTCACCAAATGGTGTATGGTTGTTGATGTGCTATGGTCAGTAAGCCCAACTGCTTCATGACCTCTGCCGAAATGAGGTTCTTTTGGCTCCTGCTGTCGACAATGAACTATAGCGGAGATCCCTTTACCCACATCTGGGAGTGGAAGAGACGCTCCTCCTCCTCTGGGTCTTTGGGTTCCTCCTCCTGGATCTTCGTGGTGGCAACGGTGGCATTAGGCTCCTCATCGATAATCTTCTTCCCTTTGTCATTCCCCTTGTGAGGTTCTAACTTAGAGTCAAAACATGCATTTGATTCTGAAACCTTTAACTCAGCCACTAGTGACTGCTTGGCCCGACACTCACTTGTGTTGTGAGTGGTGCTCTTATGGAACTCACACCATTTTCCTGTGTCCTTTTTAGGCTTCGCGGCGTTGTTATTTGCTTGTAGCTTTGGCGAATTGTCTTGGGCCACCCGGCCTTGGCTTTGTCCTTTGTTCTGCGGTTTGAGGGCACCTTTCCCTTGCTTCGGATTTGTAGATCCAAAGTCTCGTTTCTTCTGTTTAAACTTTTGCTTGACCTTGACGGTGTATCAGTATGTCGTGCAGAGAGAGGAGATGTTCAGGAATTCTATTTCTTTCTAGATGTACTTGTGCAGGCAGCCGCGGTATTTGAGTATCAAATGCTACTTCAAATCCTTGATACACAAATTTGTGTGAAGGGTATGGAAAATATTGGTAAACTCCGGCACATCTTGGTCCCTTCCTTGCGGCAGTGTGCTCCAACTTATGTATTGATCCTCATAGCTTCTGACAGGGTAGTACTTCTCCTTGATGGCATCCCGGAATGAATTCCAGGTGGGTGCAGCTAAAAATAGTGAGTCGGTACTTTCATCCTTCTGCTCACAGTAGGTTTCCCACCAGTCCTTGACGTGGGGGGCTGCTTTGAGAAGAGCAAAAATAATCTTTTACTGACTGGGAAAATCATGAACAAAAAAATAACCCTCTAGCAGATTAAACCATTTATCGATGGCATTTGCGTCTATGTGACCCTCGAATATGGGCATTTCAAAATTAACTTGTACCTTAAACGATGTGGCTTTTCCAGAGTAGCTATGGAAAGTCGATGTGTCACCCCTGGGTAGACGCTGAAGGATTTGGGCAAAGTTGTCCATCATCGCGTTCCTTTGTAATTTGAGGGCTTCTTCGAGCAAGATTTTGATAGGATCTCTTACTTCCTTGTCTTTCTTTTCATCCGCCATGGGAGGCCGTCGGGTTTTGCAAGGCTGGTCTTGCAAAGGTTCGACCAGTTCAAGCCCTAACTCTGTATATCCCAACCTTGTTGGGGACATGCAAAGAAAAACAAAGAAAAAAAACAGAACGCTCTGATACCACTGATCTAAATTTAAACAGGAACACAACAAATTACAGAGATAACCATAAATACAAAGATGCAGCGGAAATAATACTTCATTTCATTAATGTAAAATACTGAGATATGCTTACAAACAGAAAATGGAAATAAACAACTAGGGCGATGGTAGCTTATCTCTAAGAAGAGATGTGGTGGCTACATGCCTCTAAAATATGTTACAATGAGGCTCGAAGGCCTATTTATTGTTCAGAAATAATGGAAAACCATAAACATCCAAAAATCTAACCCTAGAAGATGAAACGCCAAACTGTGGGCCCTATTTGGGTAAATTGGTACATCAACTTCCCGAGGTCGTAATTGTGGCATACGATCTTCGTTTGATGCATACAATATCTCGTTAGAAAGATATATCCGAGAACTACAACTTTGGAAAGAGAAACATTGGTCCATCGACCCATGTTGCTCCCAATTTTCCCAAAAAACGTCGTTTAGGGCCTCAAAACGGCTCCAGAAATTTAGGACCCGAAAAACTACTAAAAATAGTAAACTGTGCTACAATTAAGGAAATTGAAAAGCTAAAAGAAACAATGGTGGGGGTCCAAGTGGACTTGGTGGGTGGCCACCAATATCCACCTAGATCAAAAAAGTGCAAAGAGAGGTTGATAGGATTGTTAAATTGGAATTTTTGAATTGGAAAAATTGTACTTTGATTTGAAATAATAATTGTTGTATTAGATTTAGTTTGTTTAGTGTGTTTGTGTTAAGTTGGTAATACACAATTAAAATAATAATTGAAATATTGAGATGATGAAAGTTGACTTAGATATAATTTACCACTTATATCACCAATAAAAGATTTAAAACCATTATGAAGAAATATGGATTTTCTAGAATGGGCAATTTCTACTAAGAGAAAACAACACATATTGATTACTTTTTCCTCATTTTAGCCGTTCTATGTCGTTTGATGAAGGGCATTTAATAATTGTTTTACCCTACGTCTAATATGGTGAAATTTAAAATGTATGTTGTATTCTTATTCTCATTTGTATTTCCTATTATTGATAATTATCTCATTTAGGAAATTATCTATAATTGTTGTAAATCAAGACGATGTATTATAACTTTGCATCAAATTGAACTCGACCCGAAGGATGACAAATTGGAAGAATCCTACTATTGTTGTATATTGGTTGCTTCAATAGTATGTTTTGGATGATAATGTTTTCTTAAAGATATCTTTGGTTAGTGTACCACAACCAATTGCCAGAGGTTCTTTCATAGTGCATAACATTCTACATATGCATTTGTGGAGTAACATAGAAACAATGCATTGCCTTATCTCCATGGAGTCCCATAGTTTGTCTATACATATCAACCAAGCCTTGGTGCCATATGCACATTTTTCTTAGTAATGAGAAATCAGATCTTCTTGTCACCAAAAATATAAGATGTGGAAGGTATTCAAAGGATGGTTCTTATATTGCTAGCAATCGAAACGTTTATAGTTCTACATCATCTAATGGACCTGTAATGCATGGAGCTTTTGTATGAACTTTCTAGTATGGTATTCACCTAATGTTGTACACTACCAACAAAATAATTTTCCACTTCAAAGGTAAGTGGAACATATTTTTACTCATTACAATTATGTATAGACAACACTAATTGGCATCATTTATAAATCATTTACGTAGGTTTTATATTTTCATCATTATTTAATAGTAAACCAAAAAACATAGTCCGTAACCCAAAAAAACAATATTAAATATTTTTAGTATTCAACCAAAAATATTCTAGCCCAGAACCCATTTTTTTTATCCAAATTAAAAACTTTTGAAAGATCCTTACCACAAATCAAAGAGTGTTTTTTTATTAGAGTTGGGATTTGAAAACCATTTAATTCATTAGAAATATAATTAATATTATAATAAAAAAATTACAATTTAATTGAAATCAGATGTAGAAATAGAGTATCTCATTTTTTTTTTCTGGGCAAAGTTTAAACTATTATATTAAGAAAAAGAAAAGATATTTACAAGAGGTCGAGACCTCTGAGAGCAGGTTAGCTGCTCTCTGACTGTTTTGACAAGCAAACACTGAGAATACAGGCGTGATACAGTGCCTGTTCCACCAATACAATTCCAGTTTACCAAATTTAGACATTACATTCTGGAACTTGCAAAAACATAGACAAAATAGTGACTGGACATAGAAAAGATGACTGAGAGCTGACACGTCGAACTAACCAGACGGATAACAGGTGGCGACGGCGCCTGAGTCCCGGTGGCCAGCTAGGCGCTGCCCAGGTGGGCATGGTTGCCACCCGCCAACAAAAGCACAGGGACGTTCTGAACACGGGTTTCCCTGGTACAAAAACTGCAAACCAAAAAACCTCAGGAGGATTACCTTACGCCTGCTTAGCTTCTGCATTCGCCTGGTCTTCATTAGCCTCTGCATTCACCTGGTCCACATGAGCTCTCTGCATAGCCTCTTCCTGCTCGGCCTTCCATTCCACCTCCTCACGCTCTGGGTCCGGAAGACACTCAATTTCCACGCCATTAGGAATGTCCTCCAGGCATCGAAAACCAGGAGGGAGGACGGGGTACAGACGGCCACCGAAGAAGCGTTCCGGCTTCTTGATATCCTCAGGTATCTTCTTGGCCTCTGGACTATTTGTCTCCATGTCCATATGACTGCAAATCTCTCTGAGAGCCGCAGTTTGCTCCTTGGGATGAAAGCCAGTGCTTTCCTCCTCGAGTTTGCTCTGTGAGGAGGGAAGGTAGGAGCTTTCCTCCTGGCTGCGACTCTGAGAGGAATTGGTGGGACTAGACCCCTGCTCCTCGAAGACTACTTTTCCCTTGCCAATTTCATCATTTTCCTCTGAAAAAACCACTGTGATGAATGCAGAAATAATTGGCTTGTTGCTTCTGTGAGTGTAATTAAATCTAATCGTCTGCACAGAATTGAGGACATCCGAGTTTGAATCATCAGAGCTCGGAGAATTGGGCGAGACACAGGTCAGCGGTGAGATCCTCTGCGGAGTATGAGTTCCTCTGCCCCTAGAGGCCGCCTTCTTGCCAGAACGTCTGCCCCTGCTGGGCGAAGCATGGCCTCTGAGAGGCATCCTAGAGCTATAGAAATTTAGCTGAGTTTTCTGTACAAGCTTTGCTTTGTAGAAATATGATAATGGGGGCCAATTCTTAAAACATCCACTGCTTCTAAACCAATTCGGCTTCCTGAACCAGAGAACAGGAAGGCCTTTTGGCTTACTCTCCCTAACTCTCTTCACCCCTGCTCGCAGAGTTTCTCTCTCATGAAAACCACAGTCGAAACCCCTAGTCTGAACAGGTGAGCCTGTCAATCTGAACCCCAACATTCTGTTTGCCTCTGTCTGCATACCTTGATAACTTGGGCAGCGGAAATGGCAATGAATGCCATTCAATGCACAGTTAATGGCTTTCATATCTCTCCGGACAGGTTGCCTTCCCGCGGAAGGCTTCGCGTGTCCATCACATGGGCAACCTCTTGCCACTTGTCACCCACATCCGGGTGAAATAGAGTATCTCATTACAAACATTTCTCCTTCCAATTTCTAGGCAATACAATAAAATACAATAAAATAATATTAAACGATAGGAAAAAATTATACCCTTTTTGTTCCATCTAATGTGGGTAGAACTCGACAATACAAATTTCTTTGACATTTGGAGGACTTTAACAAATGGAGATGATTTATAATTACCTGGTTCACAGACGACTGGTGATGGTAATTTTGAATTTCGGGCTAGACAGTGACTAGCTACGGATATGAAGAACTAAAAATGATGAAAAAGGGAGAATGAGAATAAATGAGGTTTATGGGGAAATAGAAAAATTGAGGGAAAAACAATATTAATGTGACATGACGCGTGCGGGGTGGATGAAGTGGCAGATGGGACATGATGATATGATGGGGTGACGTGGGAGTGATGTAATAGTGATGTGGAGGACATAACTGCCAAATGCGTTTGCTTTTTATAGAGCTATGGTGGCACCTACCAGAATGGGGCAAGGCCGCCTGGGATGATCCCACAACACATATCTGCTGTCAATCTCAAGTCAACCATGATCATTGACTTCGATTACAGAACCACCCGTTGGTATAACAGTCGAGCATGTTATGATGTCGAGTTGGGGCCATTGTGTGGACCTAACAAAACATTTAACTCCATCCAGTGTAGATGACTATTCCCAATTCCCAAGGAGTCTCACCTGGTAGCATTGTGATCTCCTTGAATCCAATGATCGATTGTGCCTCTAACTTTGGCTTGCTAAATTCTTTATTTAGCGCAACTTGGATATCCATGATCCCTGCATTTGGATTGTCATTAGAATTCTTAATATACCATGTCAGCGCGCGATCTTGTAGAACGCTAACCAATGTTGCTTTCTTTATATTGTCATCTATAACTCCCTGTGTTTCCCATACATCTTTTATCACGAACCAAAACTGGTCCAGATCTTCATTTCCTACTCCCTTGAACACCGACAACTTTATTACGCTTGCCATATTGACTCATGGTGGTGGTGGAGGTGGTATGGCTGAAGATGGGGGTAAAGGCAATGAAGCCGATGGTGGTATTGGTGGGGGTAGTATGTGTGGAATCCTCTGTCTTATCAAATTGATCGTACTTCTTGGTGAGACCTTCGTGAGCTCCTCCTCGTCCCCTCGCGGAGGTGAAATCAAGGGGCTAGTTTCTAGTTCTGCACTACATTCGTTTCTATAAATTCTCCCACTTCGCGTAGCCCCGAACATCAATGTATTCATATAATCTTCTTTTCACACAATAGCATTTTAATCCAAGCATTCAAATACTTAACGTACTTACCTCGCGGTCCTTTAAGTAAGCATCGCTTTGCCTCGCTATAGCTAACTAAAGTACCTACCGCGAAATCAGTAATGAATCCTCCTATGATTCAATCGAGCCAGTGATCAACAGTGCATGCAATCTTATCCTCCAATGCTTCCAATCTTTGCACCAATTCTAGAGTCCACACAATAGGATTATCAAGTTTCCACCTTCCTTGGCTATCTGCTAGTTTCACGATCCACTCGTACAACTTAGTAGGGAAATATGTGAATAAAATTTCATGATTTCCGTGTACAGGTAGCAGTCTAACCACTTTCCCTTTGATAGTTGCGGATTCATGTTCTCTTGCACCGCAAACTTGTTAATCTTCCTATCCAACCAATCTTCAATATCTTTCTTAGTTGGATTCCAGTGATATGACATCAAACATCTCTATGTAGATCCCAGTCTCAGCAATATAACCATTTGTTGGCTTGTTCGGGCCTGACCCAGGTTCGGAGTTAATTAGCCAAACAAATCTTTGTACTACTGGCCCTTTCAGCAACAGTTTACTGAGCACAGACTAAGGTCTCACCTGAAGTAGTATGGGGGGGGGTGCTAGAATTAGGTTTCTGCACCCTTGAGATGTACTAAACGATTATTACCTACTTCATTACAAGATGTACATCACATAAGTGTCTCAACATACTTCTACTTGGCATATATCTTACAATAATATAAGGGAGAATACATCAAACAATGAGCTTGCTATTAGGGCCATAAGACCCACAGGCTAACAATACCAACTGAATTTAATTGATTTCAATGCATATATAACAATTTGAAAAGTTTAAACTTTCTTTAATATCACATTTTCATCCTCTACCATGTCTTAATAAAATGGGTCATTGTTTAAAATGGCCATGTTTTCACCCGGAAAACAATGGAAAGGCACAATTTTAAGAAAATCCCGCTGAATTTTTTGGAAATATGGGTTACAATTGTCTAGCTTCAAGATTTTATGTGCCTCATAAGTTCTTGATGGTTATTTCTAGATTATGGAGATAGTTTCAATGTTTGGGCAAAATTGTGGTCTCGTTAGGCAATGGCATAAAATTATATTGAAAATATATAATAAAATGACAATGCCTTGTCTTCATATGAAAGATTGGGTTTGTGGCTAGAAAAATGACACTCTTAGTGGCACTGAGCCCTACTTTTAACATAATGTTATAGCAATGAATCAATTCATAAGTCTCATTGCTTGGGCAATGTTTGGTCTAGTAAAGCCCTATTATCAATCTCTATGAATACTGGAAGACACTGAACAACTAAAAGCTTAGTTCCCACATAAATCAGAACTCTCAATGGTCTACAATTTACCATGTGAAATCTATGCAATATAGAGTTTACTTACTTACTTTGGTTGGACCAAAGATTTTTATATTCTCTATCGTAATATTCATTCCTATAATACTTTTTCCAAAGTCAAGTCCTTCATATCAAATGTTTCTAAAAGTTCAGTCCTAAAATCATATCACATTCTTTTTATTACCAAAGAATAACATATCATCTACATTTAGACTTATAATAAGGAAATTATCAACGTTTTCTTTGTAACACACATAATGATCTAATTTGTATCTTAAAAATCCAAATACCATCATAAAAGAGTCAAACCTTTTTGTACCACATTTTAAGAGAGTATTTGAGATCATTTAAAGACCTTTTTTTTTGAACTTTCAATAACAAAGTGTTATAATTGTGTTATATAGATCTCCTCATTCAAGCACCATGTATGAATCTTGTTTTGGAATCAATCTATTCTATTAAATAAAAAACTATCAAGTCTACTCCTCAACCTAGGAATATCCTTTTGCAACCATCATTGCATTGTACTTTTCAACATTATCATTTAATTGATCTTCTTCTTGACCACCCATTTATGTCGAATGGATTTTTTTTTGTTGATAAATGTATCAAGTCCCACGTATCATTCTTTTAAGGTGAAAGAATTTCCCCATCCATGGTCAACCTCTAGAATGCCTTATATTACATCTACATTGTCTATTTCACAGTTATAAGTTCATCAGTGCTGGAAAACAAACAAATATACATTTAAAATTAGATGGACTTTAATTTGCATGTTAAGTTGTCTTTTTTGTTGAGTGGACCTCCTTAAAGTTTGAGATCAAACACTTTCTCCTCATGAAGTCCATCATGAACTTCTTTCTCATTTTCTAGTTTAACTTTCTAGGTCTTAAGTAGCCTATGAACTATTAATCTTTTTTCATCTTCTTATGGTCACACCAATGTGTTGGAAGACTTAATTTCTTAGAAAATAACGTTCATTCTATACAACAATTTTCCAATCACATGATCCCAAATATAGTAACCTTTTAAGCCAATGCCATAGTCAATGAATATAAATTTCATCATTGCTAATGAACATAGATTCCATATATTTTCCATAAAACATTGATCACTTCTCCATAGTTACATTAGGATATTCCTCATAACATGAAGATGTTGAATCTTGTCTTGACTTCCATAGGGGTGTGTTGTGCCCTACAACAACCCCCCATTTCATATCATTATTATCCCAAAACTATAATATGAAATGGGTCCCTTTTAATTTTGATTTTAATTGGTATCAACTTAGTTTTATTCATAAAGGTCCAAAAAAATAAAATTAAGCATTACCAAAAAACCTTTTCAAATAAACCAATCAAAAGCCTTACACATAAATGATTAATCTTTTGTCATTGCGATAAAGAAATCGCAAGATCGCATATCGCAATGACAAAGGGAACACAACTTAAGGACCCATTGGTTTTCTCCGATGCGAAATCGCAATCAGATATCGGCGATAATGAACTAGCGCAATAAAGCTCCCTTTTGTTCCGATGCGATGCGATATCGCTATCGATGATCGGCAATTGACTATGCATGCTTTTAAACTGCCCCACTCGCTACTCCCGATGCGATGCGATATCGCTATCGGCGATCGACAATTGACTATGCATGCTTTTAAACTGCCCCACTCACTACTCCCAATGCGATGCGATATCGCTATCGGCAATCGGGGATTCCAAATGGAACCAATATAACGATTTATGATTTCCCTCGACGCCCAATTGCGATAAAGCCAAAAAGGGCAGATTTCAAAGGAAATCTTAAAGTGGGTTTAATACGATTTATTCGTATTAAAGGCCTTATCTTCCGAAGAGCCATTCATCCACGCTTAACCACCCAAACACCCAAGGCACGCTTCAAATAAATCATTCGACCATTAATAGAATTGACGGGAATTGATAGGATTGACAGGTCTTAACAGCCATTTAATGAAACAGTAAGCCTGAGATCTTTTTACAGATTTTATCCAAGGCCACCTTAAGTCAATCGTTCGCCATGCATTCATCGATATATATCTCAGTCATATTCGATTTACGCTATCATTTTCTGTATTATGTCCATTATCATCTCTGTGCAGAATTCTTCCGAAATAACAGATTTAAGCAGAATGGGGAAGAAGTCCAAGAAAACCACAACGGCTTCCGCTTCGCAGGCCACAGGGCAACCTGTCGTTGATCCAAGCACTAAAAAGAAAGGGCTAATATCGGACACTACATGCCTAGGACTTGTCAGAACTACTTGGAAAGGCACCTATAATCTGATCGAAGCCGAAGAGCCAAGGATGACAGCAATACAAGTCTCAGCTGACAGCACTAGCAAATCCGAGGCTAATCTAAGCGATTTAGCCAACTCTTTTCTTCATCGAATAGCGGCTCGAGAGCAAATCCTCCCATATACAGATGTGGTTAGATGGGCGATTCAAGAAATCCCAATTACCGACAGAACTTTCAGCACCACAGATGGGAGAATTTTCGGTTCCTTTCGAGCCGAGGATTTAAGGCAAATGTATCATTTACCGGTGGCAGAGAAGAAATATAACACGGCATTCCTGGAGAAATTTCAAGCTGAGAATGAGACTGAATCCGAACCCATTCGAGGTTGGAGACAAAATCCAGCAAAGCACAAGCACGAATCTTCGAGTAAGTACTCGGTCGATTCTCTATGCTCTCCTTATTGCTATGCTGGGATAATGATGTGCAGATTGTGGGGATTACATGATTCTGCCAATTTTACCATAGAAATGGTCCCCTTAATGGAGGCGGCATGTAGTGGTGAAATAATGGATTGGGCAGATATACTGTCCGATAAGTTAGCATCCACAATTCTTGAGTTTAGATTCAACTCCCGCGTAACTGAAAAGTTCATTCCCCCATTTTACTACAGTGCCTATGTATTATATGTCCTGTGTTTTAATTCTGAATTTCCCATGCTCTGATGGAGGTGGACGTCGCAAGACCCCGCACCTGTTCACATATACCATCAAAAGTTCTGGAAGACCAACTACAAACACCATTTGTATCAAATCTGCAACAACTTCATGTTGCCCATTCATTATTCTATTTTCAATAAGCCTACCCCTAAGATTTCCTACCAAGCAGGGATTGATTTAACATCCATAGGAAGTTGGTCCGGGGAGGAAAAGTTCACTTATATCAGAGTCTTTGGCAGTCAAGCCAAGCCCCGCGTTCTTCCTCTATACATCCCTGATAAACTAGTGGCCAGAGAAATAGCCTATCAGATCATCTCCGATGGGGTTACACAAACTCGGAAGAAATCTAAAAAGCACGTCTGGCCCTCTTTTCCTTTGAGAATTGGTATCTACACTCTGCATGATTTCAAACATGCAGAGAAAGAAGCTGAGAAAATAAACTCATTAACCCTGGCAACTCTACCGAGCAGGCGATTTGATCCAAACAAAGTCGCCTATAATGCACTCGAACAGGCCAAATTGACCAAGTTCGAGCATAAAGAAGACACATTTGAGGACTTGTTCGCGTCAGCTGAGTCAATATATCAAGTTAAATCGCTCGCCATACTTGAATACAATGATGAGGGACTATTTGAATTCAACAGACTTAGAGAGCAGAGGTTGCAAACTCTGCATCTAGATCTGTTAGCAACGACTCCAACAACAGAATCAAGCGAGCCTGAGCAGTGACTTGATAAAGAACCTCCTGTTACATCAAAGCAATAGGAGGAAGTGCATGAGAAAAGACAAGAAGAGACCCAGGCGAAAGAGCAAAAACAGAGCAGTTTAAATACAAATGAAGATACACAGATTGATCCGAAATTGCTCCAAGAATGGCAGCAATTTAATTCGATCATCGGAAATTTGGAATGCTCTAAAGATGACGAGACTTCAAAAGAGGTCAATACACAAGAGGCGACTTCAAAGCAGGTTTCAGGTGAAACCAACGACCCCCCCAAATCAAAAGAAGTGGAAATAATCCCAAAGGATCCTTCCAGTGAAGTTATTTTACAGATTGAAGAGATTCCTCCCTTGGATGTCTTCTATAGCCCAAGGCATAAAGCTGTAGTAAAATGAAAGAGGAAGAGGAGAAGGACTGATCAACCTTCTTTATTCCCAGAACAAACAGTAACAGGCAATGTGCTATGGAAAGAGGAATTTGACCCCTCCGATGATTTGACAAAG
This sequence comes from Pinus taeda, assembly GCA_000404065.3. Taxonomy (NCBI): domain Eukaryota; kingdom Viridiplantae; phylum Streptophyta; class Pinopsida; order Pinales; family Pinaceae; genus Pinus; species Pinus taeda. The sequence continues at coordinate 210,649 of APFE031506558.1, read as the reverse complement.
CTATCGCAATATGCTGGAGCTTATTCGGTAGCGACAATAGACAAAGCATCGGAGGTGAGCAGTTTATTGAAGACAAAAGATCAGGATATCTTTTTGCTACAGGCACAATTATCGGAAGCGCAACAAAAGCAGAGTAGGCAGAACTGCAATTGCTAGTATAGCAACAAATAAACAATCAGCTGACTAAACAATTGCAGGAAGAAAAACAGAGGATTGACGACAGTGCAGTCCAAAAGCAAAAGGAGCTATCAGAGGCATTGGTGCAACTAAAATCATCAAATGAACAAACGCTCAAATCCAAAGATGAGCAGATCGCTCAATTATCAGCTCAACTTGAACAAACAAAAAAGCTCCCACAGATAGATGAGTTTAAAGCAGAGGCATTTCAATTAAACAAAGGATTGATAAATTAGATGAAGCTTTTTTGTCAGCAAATTACCCAGGCAGAACCATTATGTGACTTAGCGACATCCATAAGTGAGAAAGTAGAAAAGGCAAGGACAGATTTGGATCAAGCCGAAGAAACATTGACAAATTTTCTGGAATGGCAAGATACCGATCAGGGACAGGCAGCTAACCTACCAAGGATTCTAGAATCGCACAAAGAAATATTATTTACAGAATGGAAATCTCAGTTAATGAAGGCAGAAAGAGCGATTTCAAGATGCAAGACAACCACTGGTAATTTGGTTGAATTGGTTAATAATACTCTTTACTTGTCTAACATGATTTCTCAATGTACTCCAGGCCAATTAACAGTGACGAAGATATTGGAGCAGTCATGTTACCCAGAGCTGGAGAAAAATGGAAGTTTAATTGCGGGAATTAACAACTTGACATGGGATGCCTATTGGTTCCTTTTAGTGAAGCCACACAGCCAGAGAGTCGCCCTCAAATGCCTCACAGATGCGATCGGGTATAATATCCCCGATATTCAGGATGCCACCTTTGCTACCCAACTCAGTTCTCGCCTCAACAGACCACCCGAAGTGGAGCCATTGCTTGCGATAAGCTAGCTCAGGTTTAAAGGAAAACAGCCTGAGTGATGATTCACATTGCCGACTGCCAGATCGCTGCCAAGAAGATAGATATTATTAATTGATGCCAATTAAGTAGGATTTTGTTTTCATAGATTTTTAGTTTAGTAGTATTTATAGACCCTTTCATGCATTTAGAAAGGGTCGTAAAGTTTTGTATATGACTTAAACCCTGAAGTTGCACTATTGTACTTCAGGGATATTCTTTTATGAAACTGGACCAATCGTTCTGATTTTGATAAGGAAGCTTTTATACAAATGTGCACTATTGTCTTTGTTTGAAAGCATTTCTGCGTTGAAGGAAGAATTTCAAATAGCGATTGATATTGGGATAGATTAACAGCTCATATGGTACTATTATCTATGTCTGGACTCATTCTTGTTATATGAATTGTCATTTGATCGCTCTTGCTATTATCGCATATATATATATGTGTGTGTGTGTGTGTGTGTGTGTGTGTGTCCTAACAGCATTCTTTATTCATTCCACTATTGGTTGTTTATAGTATGTTTTTCTTCCAATCATGTATGTATCAATGATATAAATGATAAGTGCAGTAATCTTGTGTTAATCACTTCGTTTAACTATTTAGATGAAGTAATCTTTGAATGAATAAATATCTATGTTTATTTGATAGAATCATCTATATGCCTGTCAATAGACAAATATCATCAAACGCTGCATTTCCAAAGAATAATTGTTCCTGGGATTAGTATTAGTTCTCTTATTTTGTTGATAGATTAAGTTATTCGCCTATCATTAGATCAGAAAACCTATCACTCATCCACCCGTTTTATTCATTATAGGGAAATTGGTCCCATTATATCCAATCGGAGCCACCATCCCAAACGGAAAAGGAGTTGTATTAAGGTCCGGACCGGGTGGTTATCCCCCAATGTTAATACAACGATTTTCGGGCATCAACATTTCTGGCGCTAGAAGGAGGGCCATCCGCTATGAATGGTGAGTAAGCCAAAACCTACAGACCATTCACAGAGTAAATCACTCTCCACCTCTCCTCGGACCTCTCGTTTGCACTCTGAATTATCAGTATCCAAACGAGAAGAGGAAGGATCAACTACTACTGCTCAACCTCATCATACTTCAAAACATTTAAGTCCGGAGTCCCCTGAAGTTCAATCTATCATCCAGTAACTTCAAGGCTTCTCGATTTCACCTCCTAGATCTGAAGTATCACAAGGCAGTCAGACTTCGCAATTCCACTTACCTCCTCACCTTACCAGGCTTCAAAGCGAAAAACTCGGTATTGAACCACCTGACTTTCCTTTGCCCGAAAGGAAAAGGATTAAAAAGAGCACTGAAGGTTCTGGTAGTGAAACCTTTTCTCCATCATCTTCCATTTCATCATCACCTGTGCGAAGTTAAACACCCACTTCACCATTACATATTGTTGTTCACCAAGGGACTTCACCTCCAACATCACAATCCTTTCAGTCTTCATTTCCACCTCCTCCCCAAGCACCTGGAACACCATAGGAAATCGCTGGTACTCCCAAAATGGCTCAAAGACCATGGAGAAGTCTTGGTGCAGTCACCATGCCTGCGCCTTTACATCCATTACCCGATTATCCTGAGAAATGGTTACCAAAGTTCAATCCAGATGCTGGAACGTCAGCCGAGGAACACATAAATAATTTTATGTTGTCAGTCAATTTGAAGGGAGTAACAGAAGAAGATGTTGTAGTTAGATTGTTCCCATATACATTACAAGGATCAGCAGGATCTTGGTATTTTTCCTTACCCGCTGGGTCTATCACCAGCTGGAATATCTTTCAGGAACAGTTTCTTACCAAATACAGCGATGATAGATCCTTGGCTACACTCATCAATGACCTTTCCAATCTAAGGATCAAGTCAAGAGAACCAATTAAGGAGTTTAATTCCCGATTTAACAAACTCTTGAACAAAATCCCTACCGATGATAAGCCAAGCGAACAAGTTAGAAGCGAATGGTATATTATAGCCTTACCCTCAAACATAGCCATTTTTGTAGATAGGGCTAAACAACCTACATTGGCTGAAAACATGAAAGAAGCCCTCGCTGTCGAAAAAAGTGTAATCACTTTGGAAAAGAAAACTGCTCTAGAGGAACGAAAATCCAAAAAAGTGTCTTCCAAGGATGATTCAAAGAAGAAGATCACCAAGGATCCATACGACATATAGGGCCTTCAAAAAGTCCTCAAAACCATGTCAAATGAAATGGTTGAGATGAAGAAGCAAGTAGCAGAGTCCTCAACAAAGAAACCTTATAGGAATTTCAAAAAACCTGAGTCCAAGCCTCCAAATGTCATATCCTATGCAGATTCAGATCCTGAGGAAGAAGAAGAAGAAACAATTACACCCTCCGATGAATTAGAAGAAGAGGAAGTCGTTGAATGCCATGGAATGTGGGACTTTATACTCCCTAATTCTGATACTAACGCTGAGCAAGAAGCCTTTCCCGTGACTACCAGGAGTAAAGCTACTCCTGAACCTGTTCAGGCCAATCCAAAGAAAAGGAGTGTCGGTACCAATACTACAAAGGAAAAGGTACCCACAAGGAAGCCAGCCGCAACAGTATCTCAAAATCAACCGTCATCCTCCAATATACCTTCGTCATCTAAGACGTTGGTAGTATCTTATTCGATGGACTATGATATTGTTGATGACATGAAGAAAACTAAGGCAAACATCACCATGTTTGAACTCAGTAAATTAAAACATCAACAAAAATTACTTATCAAAGAACTTAATGCAGTTCCTTCTTCACCTCTTCCCAGTACTAAAGCTGCAAGCGATTCAGGACAACCACCTTCTGGTAGAGTTGAGGCAACTGATACAATTCTAATTGGAGATAGATCAAATTCCCATACTCCTCCTTTCCTCTTAACATATGAAATTTACAATCGAAATCTACATAACTTCTTAATTGAATCTGGGGCATCATCTAACATAATGCCTGCTTCAGTTTTTTCTAAACTGAACATAGAACCCCAGAAATCTTCAATTCACATTGTGCAGTTAGATAGAACTAAAGTTCAAGTTTTAGGGGAAATAAACTCTGTTACAATCAGGTTATCGGTGGATCCACGAGTGGTCCAAAGGATTGATATCTTAATCGTCAATATACCTAATTTATATGGTTTAATTTTAAGCAGGGATTGGTCAGAAAAGCTCCATGGGTATATTTCCACTGATTGGTTCCATATGTGGCTCCCCTATAAGGGTAAGCTGAATCAAATAAAGATCGATCGGGAGAAACATATGACCCACACTGTTACAAAATTTGAACAAGAAAATCAACCAATTGCGTTTAACAACAATATCTTAGGAAATTATTCTTCTGAATCATTTTTCGGCAATTATATTTCCCAGCCATCTCCTTTCTCGGTAAACAATTTCACATCACAAATTGAAAACTTTTCGCAGACTGACAGGTCTAAATGTGTTAATGTTACTGAGAATTTTGTAAATAAGATTGTAGATAATTCTTTATTTTGGTCTTTATATTTCGATGGGTCCAAGTCTAGCGAAGGATCAGGAGCAGGATGTATTTTGGTTAGCCCACAAGGAGAAAAAACAATGCTATCCTGTAGGCTAGAGTTTGAATGCACAAATAATACAGCTGAGTACGAAGCATTAGTCCAAGGATTATATAAAGTGATTGGCCTCAAAGTCCAATACTTGAAAGTGTTTGGAGATTCTGAGATCATAGTTAAGCAGGTAAGGAATACAATTCATTGCCTTTCGAATCATCTCAAACATTATCAATCGCTAGTACAAGATCTCACCTCCCACTTTTTAGCATTCAATATTTCTTCCATTCCCAAGTCTCAAAATTCAGCAGCCGACTTGCTAGCCAATGTCGCTTCCAAGCTCCTCCCTTCCGAAGACTATAGCCCAGATAGATTCTCAGTAGAATTGCTTTTTAGGTCATCAATTCCTAACAATGTAACTAATTGGAGAGTATTCAACCACGATGAAGACATTTTACAGTTTTTAACCTCCGAAAAATCCTATGATAATCAAATCATTGAGGAAGATGAACATGATATTCAAATGCGAAATAAACATGAAGAAAACTCAATCCCAAAGCCTGTGGTGAAGCTTGAGGATCTTTACGATATTAAAGATAGGTTTAAACCTATGTCCAATACGAAGCTCAAGAGCTCTACCTTAAGGTTTGAATTGATAAACCTTGGCACTGAACAAACTCCTCAAAACATTAATTTAGGATTAGGACTTTCCATGGAGGAAAAGGAAGCATTCATTAAACTGTTACGCAAAAATAAACATGTTTTTGCTTGGAAATATGACGATCTAAAAACGTATGATATATCCATTATCCAACACATTATTCCGATGCTTCCCAAACAGAAACCAGTTCAACAAAATTTGAGAAAAATACATCCAAACTTAGAGATTCAAATAAAATCGGAACTCAATAAACTCTTGAAAGCTAAGATTATTTTTCTCGTTCGGCACTCAAACTAGCTGTCCAATATGGTACCAGTCAGAAAGAAAAATGGCAACATAAGGATTTGTATTGATTTCAGAAATTTAAATAAGGCGAGTTTAAAAGATAACTTCCCATTACCC